>JAWZYV010008185.1:0-262302 GCA_038373885.1 Cheiracanthium punctorium | reverse complement strand
TTTTTTTTTTTTCATGAAAAAATGTTTGGCCTGGATAGTGGACTTTCTGAGGACCGGTGTTAGTGAAAAAAAAAACCTCTTCAAGGGTTTGAAAACAGACACTTTCTTATCATGCTTACTGTTTGGGGCGACAACTAGCCTCAAGATCCACCCCTGCACTTAGAGAAGGATGTGTTTGTGTTGTGGGATTTAGGCCAATTATCTACACGAGGGATCTAGGCCCATGGGTTGGGTGCCCACTGTGGCACCTGATCCGTACTTACGCCAAGTTTCGGAGGAAATCACAGAAAACTCTGAACGGTTAGGTCGGTGGACGCAACCTATTTTTGAACCAGACACCTTCCGACTCCCAGCTCAGAGCGCAAATGCGCTCTCCCACTGGTCGGGCATTAGAGAAGGGGTAAATACTCTTTTTTTTTTACTTGAACATAAAAAACAGTCCCATTTTAAACATAGAAAAACAAAGAGGGAGGGGGACCCCCGACCCTCATAATGCCCATGATGCCCCTTGTTCACGACCCTGGTCCTCAGACTTTGATAATTCTTTCCGCATTGCTAAAGCAGGTTGCGAAATTTAACGGAAAGTACTTTAAAAGATTTTCAACAAAATTATTGTTCTTTATCTATTTTGAAAAATTCAACTACCAACAGGCAACAAGACGATGTCTTTGTCAAGGGCATACTCATATGGGCATGGGCGCCCATATGAGTACTTTTAGAAGTAATCTTATATTTGTAAGGGACGACTCATGTCAGTCTTCTAAACGTTTTAGTACTAAAATAATAGAAAAAAGTTCAGTATGCTATAAAACTGCCTGCTATACTTAAGTCTTAAGGTAACCCGAACTGCCCTTTAGGTTAAGTCACCATTTTCGCCCAATATATGGGCGCCCATGGTTTAGTGTATAATGTTGTTCATTAAATGGAGAGTAATAATTTTAGATATTCTGTAAGAAAAATATGTGAAAGGGCAAAAAGGGGGTCTGTTCCTGCGGCCTCTATCTAAGTTACAGATTGCCGGCTTGGGGATATCCCCAGCCGACCATCAGGTCAAGCCTCATGTGCGCCCACTGTATGGGCGCTAATGGTTCAGTGTAAAATGATATTCATTAAATTGAGTGCAATTCTTTTAGATCTTGTGTGAATGGGAAAAACGGGGGCGGCTGCTGCCGCCCCCTAATTTTGCTTTTAGATTGCCGCCCGGGGCGGACCGCCCCCCCCCCTTGCTACGCCACTGTTTTGAGGGTATCATTCCTTCAGTTGCAAATGAGTCAAATATGTACATGTATTGATGATGCAAAACTTTTGGATCAATTTCTTAAGATTTTGTTCACTCTGACAAATTTTATTTTGCAGATTTTTTTTTTTTTTTTTTCCCCTGTCAGCATAGATTTGCAAGGGAGTAAATATTTTGAAAAATCAGCAATTGTTTGCTCCCCAAAACTTCTCTTTTAATATATTGTTTTTTGTTTTTTTTTCCTGTAATTTCCCAAATGAGTGGAATGAACGCTTTCATCAATGAATATCCAGCGGTTTGATGAAGAAAGTTGATTGCTGCCAGAAACAGTAAAAAGTATTTTAAGTCTACTTTTAGTTATTTTCAGTTCTGTAGAAGAATTACGATACAGATACTATTTTCAATGGGCAGTTTATCTTGTAATCGTTAATTGCATTTATCAATTTTGTTACATTTCAAATGGCTGAATAGCTCTAAATTACGCTCTAAAGTATGACTGTTCATCAAGGGTGGTGCCAGCTGGGGGCATGAGACACCCCCCCCCCTTCCCCAGTTCGTCAGAGAATTTTTAAGATAAGAATCAATCCAAATTTTAGAAAAACTTTAATTTTTAAATATTCAGGGTGTCTACCGCTCCGGAAAGTCTGGGAAAAGCCCGGAAATTGGAAAATGGATCCGGAAAGTCTGGAAAAAACCAGGAAATTGGATAATGGGTCTGGAAAATTCACCAAAAGAATCAATTTTTTTTTGTGTGTGTGTTTTTTTTAACCTTTTCTCTCTAATTGTCAGACTGGGAACTGAAAGCAACTGTAACGCATTTTTGGGACCGTGAAAGCATCAAGCGATGTGTTTGTATAAGGAGGGGGAAATGGGGGACTCATCAATCGTGACGGGAGGGTAAAAGACAAATTAGCTTACTTGGTAACTTATATCTTAGGGCCGTATTTCCAAGAGCAGTTATTTAATTTATCAGAAAGTTCAACTACTTCTGTTTTTCAATTGATGAAAACTTAATCCTGTATACTTCAGTTAAAATTGATTTAAAGAAGTTGTACAAAATATGCAAATATAAAGACAAGGGAGGGGCATTGTGCATTTTCGCTAAGTCATTGGTCAGGAATTTTTTTTCCCGGGACCTCCCAAAAGTCAGGAAATTGACTTTCAGAAATTTGGTAGACACCCTGATATTGAAACATTACTTTACTTTAATTTTTTAAAACTCTCATGAAATAAAAAAAGATACTCTTTCATTAATCAGAGAGACAAGATGGTATGAGTATGGGCTGGGGCAGGGGTCCGGAACCCGTGAATTTTTTTGCCGAGATAATAAAGTAATAAAATGCAGAAAATTTTAAGAAAATTACAGCCAAAGTCGAAGTCAATGGTCTTCTCGTCTCGTAGGCCCTTTCCTTTATTGAAAGCTCTTTTCAATAGTGCCCCCTTACTACTACCCATTAAAAACCACCCTACGTTTTGTTGTTCTATTTTTATTACCTCCGCAACAAAAATACGAGTGGGTTTCAACTTGGCTATGAACAGAATTGTGTATCTGTTTTTAAGTACAGAAGTGGAGTGGTTTTAAAGAACAGAGTGTATGATTGTTTTCTGGCCTGCTCTATATTTAACAAAACGAATATGTAATCGCGCACTTTTTTCCCCCCCCCGATACTAACTAGAAATATACTGTGTAATTGCGATGAGGCAATAGTGACTGCTAATTTGATGGCCGACTGTAAATTTGAAGTAGTAGTAAAGGTACAAGGTAAGAAAGTATCCAAGAGAAGGAGTTTAAAGATCCCTAATTTTTTGTTTTTGTTTTTAATAATGCGCAGTTTATTAGAAGCGTAGGAGCCCATGCAGTGTTGTAGTGCTAAAAAATATTTCCCCGGAACGCGTGACTCCGCGTGGGGGGGGGGGGCAAGTTTATAACAACTCATCATAAAAACCCGCTTTTTATGTCAGTAACCAATATATAACGAGACAGGATGATTTTGAAAAAAATCCGAATTGACCCAAACAAATGAAACAGTTAAGTAAAATTTTTGGGTAAAGCAATGTAAAAATTTTTGGGAGAGGATAATTTATTTAAAAAAGTTCATTTTACCTATCCAAGGTGTCTAATAAATCAGAATGTTACCCTTTAACAATCGCTTGTGGAGGCTGAAGTTTCTTAGTCCTTACCCTGGATCCGCCACTGGTAGTCAGATGAACAGTCATAAATTTCATTGCCTGCAATGCTACCACCGCGTTTAACATCTGTGTTCCTTTTGTTATCGACATCGATTCTGAGAATCTAATGGTTCTATGTGTTTTCTTATTTGTATCCATCATGTGGTTATGTTTATTTTCTTCAGACTCAGAAGGCCCGTTTACATGTGAAAATAGAAAATCCCGGGTTAAAGCGGAGTACAGGGGAAAACCCGCAATGCATCATGGGAAAGCGGGGTTGACTCCGCATTAACCCTCCTTTCGACCAGGAATCTTTCTACCCCGCATTTTTTTCCTTAATAGGGGAAACGGGGTAGAAAGCAGTGTAAGTCCCGGGATTTACTCCGCATTTTTGCACATGTAAACGGGCCCAGAGAGACCAGAAAAGGCAGGGCCGTTTTTAACCTCCCCAGCACCCTAGACACTTCAAATTGTTACACACCCCTACCTGCCAGTATCGGTTTGGGAGAGATTTTCCCTTAACTCTTAAGGGAAAATCTTTCCCTTAAGAGTTAAGGGAAACTCCGGACTCCTACCGGACCCCTTAGAAAAATTTCTCCCTTTCTAAGGGAAGAGAAGATCTAAGAATCTCCCTTAGAAAGGACCCTCACCTCTTAGAGGGCACCCTACCCATAGGCCTAGATCCCTCGTGTAGATAATTGGCTGTAATCCCACAGCACATCCATTATCTACCACCTATGGATCCACCGTGTCCCGGTCTGGCAGGCGTAAGAATAGGACAGTAATTCGCTATAATTTTAATTTTTTCTCTTCTTACGCCCTACAATGTTTCAAGCCCTAGACATGTGCCTAGCATGCCTATGCGGAAAAGTGGTCCTGCAGAAAGGGCAGGGCATTGAATTTCTAATCGACTAGACTCATTTGTCAGTTCATTGGGATTTTTTCAACTATAAAAGTATTCATAGAATTGAAACCGGAATATTGTAGTGGGAGTAGGCTATAAAAGAATCCCTCTTTCTTCTTAAGATCCACAACAACAAAATGATTATCTTATCTTATTTGAGTTCCGGAACGCCGTTCCGGCACACAAAAAAGTACCGGAACGTCGTTCCAGTGCGTTCCGGCCCCACTACACCCCTGAGTGAGCCCATGTATTTATTTGTATGTGTACATATTATATTTCTCCCCCCTCCCCTTGTTGCCCATAGAGTGTAATGTATTAGAAGTCTTCCTGTGCAAGAACTGTAAATGCTACATACACGTTTTCAATAGGGTATATGGTACAGTACATAGAAATCTTATATAGTAGACTCTCACCACAATGATATCGTCTATAACGATAATTCTCTCTCTCTTACGATATTTTTTCATGGTTCTGGCTTAGTTTCTTTCGATTAATATAAAGCAGTTCTCTGTATAACAATATTCTTCACAACGATGGTAATATCTCTTCCATCACAATAATTCTCTCAATTGCGTTTTTCTTTTTTCACCAAGTCCAACTGATGCATATGAATTAAATGCTACACAAAGAAAGTCTAGTGTTTGACCGTTAGGCGATGTTCTCAAGTTTCACCCTTTAGCGATTTGATTTGGTTAGATTTGTGGGATTTCAGCAGATTATCTACTCGAGGGATTTAGGCCAAAAGGGGGGGGATTCTTTCTAAGGGTCCTAGTCCATATTTGCATGAAGTTTCTCATATCATGCAAGAAAATCTCAGAAACCGAGGTACTGACCTAGATCAACGGACATAACATGGGTTTGAACGGGGCACTTTTTGTCTACCAATTGAAAATGCTATGCTCTCGGCCGCTGATCGGGCTCACCTGCTGTCGAAAAACATTAAAGTTTCAGTTTCATATTTTTGGTGTGTCTATATTAATGAGTATCTCTAATAAGTAAATGTATTATAATTAAGTATATTTGCCGTAATACATTTTACAGAAAACTCTCGTGGTTTTATTTATTCAACATTAAAAATTTATTATTTAAATATGTGATAAACATTTATAGAGGCTATGCCATCTCTAGAATTCTGTACTAAGGTATTTGACTAAAACTTGGGAAGTATTGCAGGAATTAATCAACACTAAAACATATTCTTGTCGTTCCATTTAATATATATTATTGAACGCGATGAAGTTGCTGTATGAAAGCAGAGCACCCCCGCCACAGATTATACGATATGAAGAACAAAATTCTGTTAGTTCCAGTATGAATTTCCTCTATAACGACAATTTTCTTTACAACAAAATATTATTTTGACCCCAAAATATTCTTATAGAGGGATTTTACTGTAGTATATAATCCAAGTGTAAAGAAAGCTTGTAGCTATGTAAATTTGTAACTTCTGATCTTCTTGTGTGTGTGTCTGTCGATCACATAGCGCTGAGACAGGTGATCGCAGACTTACCAAATTTTGTAAACGGCTTTACTAGGCGCAGTCCTAACACACCACGAAGCGATTTTTTCGAAATGATAATGAAAACAATTTTAATTTCATGTTTTATGCGATTTTTGGTATTTTTTCTCTCCTAAACACTTGCAGTAAAATGATATTTGCATTATCGGATAGAGGAGAAAATTTTCTTTTAAAGACAGTTTGTTCTGACTATGTAACATAATTTGCAGGTTTTTAAGAGTTTTCAAAAGAAAGATCACTTTTGACGAAAGTTTTCGTAAAATAATTTTAAAACTGTTGCATCTTTAATTCTATCGTTCATAACATTTTGATATTTGACAAGCGATGAAACATTCATTCCGTCCTCTTTTAAAATAAAAATGGGAAGGAAAATATAAATTAGGAGATTTGTTACGAATTTTTAAGTAAAGAACAATTTTGAATTTAATAATTGCGCTGCTTCAAGATTTCATTATCATCGAGTTTAAATTTGCCTCTTGCGTCTTCTTCTCAACAGAGATATTGAATAATTGCGCCTTAAAAAAATAAATGAAGCTTCTTTTAAACATGACTCCGGGTTTTTGTAAGTGAGATCTACGCCATTTTGATGAGAATAAGTTTAAACTCCTTTCGAAATTCAATCAGAATAACAGACTATTTCAAGCAAAAAATAAAAAACACACGAAATAATTCTTTATGTTCTCATGTTACTGAGAATAGCCATTGATTAAAATTTAAGGTTGCGTATCATTTACGAATCTTCACTATTGCATCCTAAAATCTATTAGTCAGTTTTTTTTTTTTTTTTTTCAATTTTGTCAAATAATAAAAGCGGCATTTAGGCCTTCATCCGCTCTTATATTAAACGAGAAATGTTTGTGTGTGTGTGGGTGGGTGTGTGTGTATGTCCGAACGATCTCGAAAACTACTCTAAGGATTCTTTTTAAATTTCGTACCTGGGGTTTTTTTGGGCCCCTGAAACGATTGAGCGAGGTCAATTGATTGAAAAAACTCTAAAACGCTAAAAATTTTGGACGGTAGCGCCATCTATTGAGCGTTTGAAAAACACAATTGATGCAATCTTCCTAAAAGGGACGCTCAAATATGTTTGGGGCGGATTAAAAAATACACACCATCGATATATAATAGTAAAAATTAATTTCGCAAAGAAACAAAATAAATGGAACTTGATATTCAGTACACAGACAAATAAATATTTTAGTAACTAGATATATTACACCATTCAGCTACATAAATTTGTTTAGAATTAAAAAGTTATTTTTATTTCAAAATATCGTCCTGGCAACCAGCGAAAGAAAAAGCGAAAAGAGTCTTCGTTGCCATCCCCGCAAGCACCTTGATGTAATATACGTAAATAATTTAATCATTCTTAATTCATAGTTATTAATACAAAACTACTCGTAAATCTTATGTGAAAAATTGCCTGAATTTATTACAATTATCCTTTTGTAACTAACGTAAAGCTAAATGTATTTTCGCGTATATACTAAAACAATAAATATTTTTCATGTATTTTATTGATCCATATGATGCGAATTTCAAAAGTGCATAAAAGTTTCAGCTTAGCGGAATAATTTAAATGAAAATGACACCCTTTTCAGTCATTCACAGTATGAAAAAAGATCCTGTGACGTAACATGAAAATTCCATTTTTTTTTTTTTTTTTTAAATAACGGCACTAGGTTGAATTCTATTTTAACTGCCTTATTCCGCCAAGTTGACGATAAATATTTAAACGTAGTTACCCTAACGATTTTTCCTTTTTTTTAATGGATCAACCGTTTATAATGAAATGATGTTCGAAACCCCGATGAAAAAATGATACTATCGATTCCTAAATTGGGCTCGCAGCCGATATTCATCAAAGTTAAACGTCGAAGAAATATTAATTGGGGGTACATATCAAGGTGTTCTGCATCTGTACTGAAGAATGACTGATTACACATCATCGTTCAGGCTTTACGAATCAGACGACTAAATAAAACACACCATGTGACGCTGTTTCAGAATTTGAATCAGAAATACAAAAGTTTATCCTGCAAAAGCACTTTGAAAGTGAATAGATTTTTTTGCAAACGCTCTTTTTGATCTCAACGCTAACATTAGTTTTTGTGTTATCAACTCGTGGTTATCAATTTTCATTCAGGCTATATACCATCTCAAGTAAGTATCGGAAAGGCAAAGTTTATGTCACGAGTCAGAATTTCCAATAAGTTTAAGAATTTCTAATATTTTGAAATTTCGTAAAGATGGAATTAATTTCATTTACGAATAAGAAGAACATTTGATTTCTTCCATAGGAAGAACGAGTACTCGGTACTCAGCTTGTAACATACATATATTTCGTAATAATCAATGCACATTTACAGGAGTCAGAGGACAGACGGTATGACCGACAAACCGAAATCATAAACGCTCTTCAACTTTGTTGTAAAGTGTTAAAATATATACGGATTTGCATTAAATTCCTTTTGCATGACTAAATGAAAAAGGGATTTGCTTTTGTTTTATTTATTTATTTTTAAGTGAAAATAAATACAGTTTCTAATATTTATTTTTAAATTAAAGGAAAACCTTTTTGTTAATTCATCTGAGCAATTCCAGTAGTATATCTATATAATTTATCCGGGGATTCCCCCCCCCCCTTCTCCACCGCAAATTTACAAATAGATAAATCGCTACACCTGTGTTTTATTTTATGCTCGTGAAATATTTTTACAAAGTACAAAAATTATAATTGTGCATCTAATTTTTAAAAAAAAATATGGGTGTATATGGCAGACATTTATTCTTTTCAAGCACAACGCAATAGGCAATAAGTATATAAAAGTTTATAACTGTTTACTATTTAATTAAAGATGGAAATAAATTTTTAAGTTCTTTGTAAAATTAAATTAAGTGATATACAGCTTTTTTAAAGATTACCTCTAAGATCGCGTCCTAGTGTAAAGGCCCTTTGTTTTGGCCAGCTCGTAGATCTTTTAATGCTTTTAACAATCTAACGGTCTGCAATTTTCTCAAGATGTAGCGGGAGTCCGCGTCAGAAACCCTTAAAAATGTTCTGCGTCCAAGAAATCTCCCCTTAGGTAGATACCTTTCGTGTCGCTTTGCCTTAACCTCTAAAACTAAACTCTCGCCCGATTTAGGTACAATCCATCCCCAAATTTGCGCGGAAATATTGTTCTGTTGGAAAGTGTATTATATTCGATGTATTTGCCCTTATTTATCTTTATCTTTTTTCTCGGCTAGCAAAGGGTACAGTACCAAAAAAAAAAAGGAGTCATTGTGATATTGGGAGAGTTGAAAGTTGAAATAGAAAAATTATGTTTTTCTGAAGGTACTATTGATCAAAATTACATTGCTTTTACAATCAAATTTAATTATTCGAAAGTAATAATAATTAATTAATTAAAACGAATGATTTAGTTAATTTTATTTATTGCTTTTAACAATAATTGCATTTAATTAATTACAAATACGAGTGTTTAAGTTAAATTCCTCAAAAATGAGCGCTCCCTCACTTTTTCTTTTTTAGGACTACACCACTATGTAAGACCAGGAAGATTCAAAAATATTACCAAGAAAAGTATTTAAAGACATTTATAAAAGGAATAATCAATTAGTACTAACTAAACAAAGGATATTTTCTATTTGAATCATTTAAATGCTTACTTTTGAAACTAAGTATGAAATAAAGAAAACTCTTAATGTGTAATTTTTATTGTATTTCTGATCTAGATTTCCCATATAAAAATAATGTTAGACACTAAAATCAGTATTTTTATGTTATTTTATTTTTACTTCAAAATAATAGTCTGAAATTTATTATTTGTTTTGACCTTCATAAAATTGCTTAAGATCCTGTTTCTAAATAATAATAGCCCATTGTTCTTAATGTTCTATATCTAAACTGACTATTATACATTTATTTATAGATGAATGCTTAGGTAATATTTTGTTCAGGATAAAAGTAATTAATTTCTTTCGTGTAGGGACTGGTTATTACTATTACAGATTTAGGTTTTGGTATTATCTGTGCCTTGACTTTACAGGAAGAAGCAAAATATTTTTTCTTTCTTTAGTTGCATAGTAGAAAATTAATTTTTTACTACAGAGTGATCAATTTAAAAGAGTACCCGCTGGTTTTCTTATTACCTTTTAATCTTACGGATGTGGCAACTATTTTGAAACCGAAATATAACTGAACCTTGTTTAAGTGTGAGAGACGATTTCCAACACTGTTGGACTGTTACAACTTTATTTATGAGGTAAAACAGAAATGGAGACGCATGTTACTAAATCATGTGATAATTTTACTTTTGAAAAATATCATTTAATTCAAATTTTTTGCATTGACATTCCTTACAACAAGTGTTGAAAATGTTAGCGGGCATTTAGGGTTTTCCAGAGAATTCTTGCAAACATCGATGCATTAAAACAAATTAGAACTCAAGATATCTCGTCAGTAACACCAACAATGTTGCGAAGCATGTCAAAAAACTTAATTCGACGCGTTCATGTTTGCATTCAAAAGGGTGGCGAATATTTTCAACATTTTTCTTCATCAAGTAATGATAACGCAAAAATTTTTTAATAAGTTATGTTTTTCAAAAATAAAATTATCTCAGGATTAAATGACATTGTGCGTCTCCATTTCTGTTTCCCCTCACAAATAAAGTCGTAACAGTCCTACAGTGTTGGAAATTGCCTCCCACACGGCTCGAAGAATTATACTTCACTGTTAGAATAGTTGCCACATCCGTCAGATTTAAGGGTAATAAGAAAAATCAACAGGTACTCTTTTAAATTTACCACCCTGTATATTTATGACTTATTTATTTACCCTATAAGAGGGGCAAAATAAAGACAAATAAAAAATTTTAACTTCACACAGGTGGCTAAATAATAATTGCACACATGAAATCAAACATCTAGAACTGGCCCTGGTCAAGGTATATCATCATATTTTTTCTCTCGTAGGCCTTTTTTTTTTTTTTTTTTTAATTGAAACCTGTGCAGTTTGCAGTGTCTTGCTTGCACCGATCAGTGGCGCGCCCAGAATTTTAGTTTTGGTGAGGGGGAGGGGTGATGAACTCGGTTATAGTGACCCCGATTATAGTAATAACTCTCTTATAACGTTAAAATATTTTGCACCACTTGCCCATAGAACACGAGCCCACTATCAACATAACTCGTGATAGAGCCATAAATACTGATTTTTTCAATGTCGTTCTAATAGGGTTTAACTGTACTTCATACACCAACTTCAAGTATTTATTTTAAAACCAAAGTCTTTTTTTCTGTAAAAAATAATTTAGAAATAATTTGGAGACTTCTTTTTAAAATATAAATATTTTAATTCATTAATGACAATATTTTCAATTTTTAAAGCTTTTCAGGTCTAACTCTCGAGCTTTAGGGGGGGGGGCATCTTTCAGCCCCAGGGGGGAATTCTTGAGTTCTGAATTCTCTTCCAGACTTGTTTCAACATTCAGGTAGGAAGTTGGCCCCAAGTAATCTTCTCGTGTGTCTACAACTGGTAGGGGATCCGGGATCCTAGACAGGGGTCCAAAATAGTAATCTTCAGAGGAAGGAGATAAACGCCGTATTTGGAAGAATTATGATCTTGACGGGTGAACCAACAAGGTGTATCTTTGGACAGTATGTTGTAGGCTTGCCAAATCAAATCTTGTCTCTGTTTTTTTGCCCTACTCAGTTTTTTCTGTTTTAGCATATATTTATGCAACCAATTAGTGCATTTATTTTTAAAATTTTTAACGTGCAACAGTCTACGTCATTAAATTCGCGAAAATGGTGCAAAAAATTATGTACAAAAATTATTTTCCTGTACTACACAAATCACTTTTCTGTGATAATTTTACAGATGTGTCTCAAAAGTATACGAACATGAGTTTATTTTTATTTATGTATTTTTTAAAGAAACTTAGTTGTTATGAATGAAGTTAAAAAAACACAAGAAAAGACATAACAAAAAGAATTACATATCAGTGTGTAAATACAGCGTAAACATATTTTTTGGTAAATGAAACCCATTCAAAAGGAGCTTTTGCTTTGCGTGTTAAAGTTGGCCCACTGTAGGCACTATCCTCAGAGCTGAATATATGAGATATTGTTTACCGTCTCTGAGAGCCTTAAACTCCAGAGTTACCCCCCGAGGTCATTCATTAATGACAATGAAGAAACCATTACAAAAGTAAAATAGCTAACTTTTTATCGAGGAAAATGAACATTCTTTCTCTTTCTAAATGATAGTAATATCATATTTGATCATTTCACAATTTTGGACCAAATCGAATTTAGTCTGTTTTCACAGTACATTCGGAAAAAGCGACATTTAAGAACTATGCAACTAAATTTACCAGTTTTTAAATAAATATATGAAAAATAATCTCTTATTTATTCTTAAGAAAAAAAAAAGTGAAGGTATTAGGGGGACCGGAAAGTAAGGCTATTTTTTCATACGTCAATATTTCGCACAGCCAAAACTAAATGAAACTAATATACGAAATTTAGTATATGTCAGTTTTTTCACGTCGATGCTAAATTAAACGAAAAAAAAAAAAAAAGGGTATCCATAAAATTCTTGCTGTAAAATACAACGCTCTCTAGTACCTAAAAATGAGTTTCAGGGTATTTTGAAATTCGTCTTCCAAGAAGGGTACACCTGAAAAAAGGAGGTGGGTGGTCATCTTTCTTGAATGAAAAAGTAATATCTATAAAATTCTTGCTTTAATGGATAACAAATATGAATCCTATGTCTATGCTCAGCTTGCTTGTTATTGAACTTGTTAAGAATTTATTTGTTTGAGTTTAATTTTAAAAAAAAGGACATTTTCTGGTAAACCTAACGCATAGAAATTTCATTTTCACAAATATTAACCCTTTGAAGCGCAGGCACTTTCATATCAATATAGGAGATCAACTGGATAGACTCTCCAAGGCTGAAAAAATGCAGCCGTTGCCATCGATTCATTTAACTACCAACAGCATGGCGGTCGATCAAATAGCCTATCTGGGACCACAGAATTAAAGGCGTTTTCTGACAGCTCGCTGGGCGGCCGCCCTGCCACCTGTGTCATAAAATGTGTATCAGTGTAAATGGATCGAAAGCAACGACTGCACTTTTTCAGGGTTGAGACCCTTTCATCATATTTTTTGGTACTAGCAGTGAAATAAGGTTTCACGGGGTAACCACTGAGCGTCAAAGGGTTAAATAAGTTCTAATAATTCTTTGCATGTGGTACTCCTGAAAACGCAGAATATGAAGGCCAACAGCGCAATCAGGACAAAATATATAAATATCATTAATAATACATCTTATGTGAGTTAGTGTTGCTATCTAAGGCTCTAAGAAACAATTAGAATGCATATGGGGTCGAAAAATAAGTTATGTTTGTGTTCTTTGGCTTAGATTGTGCCAGGAGCCCCAGATGGCTATCCTGGTACGCATTTTCTGAGTTGTTGAATTTTTTTTAAATAAGTCCTTTTTATGATGGTTTATTTTTTTAAAAAAAGTTTTAATTACTTTTACGTTTCTTTAAATTACTTTTGCAGCGTATTTATTTAACACCACAAAATCTTTATCGTGTGTAGAAGTAGTATTAAAAAAACAAACAAACTTTGAAATGTTTATCGATGAAGCGGGTAAATGAGAATTCAAGAGAAACCTAAAAATTAACAAAAACAAGATCTTTACATTATTAATTTAAAATTTTCTCGGGTTAATTAAAAGCTAAGTACGAAAACTGCAAGAACAAAAGAATTCTGATCTCATTTCCCTGCTTCCAAGATAAACGTTCAATACTACTTACACAAAATAAAGAATAATAAACTTCACATTGGAGGGGGGGATAGGGCGAAACTTTGAAATAATGAGGGGTGGAAGGGGCGCCAAATCACCATCTCGCATGTGTGATAAATTTCTCTCGGTCCGGCCCTGCCTCCTTTAAACTTTCCCAGCATAAACTTTTCCGCCACTGTCTGACATTACGTCTAGTCGTGAGTCATCCAAAGGTATAATTTGCTCCATTTGGTATAATTTATTTAGTTTAAAATTTCCTCACTAGATGGCGCAGGTTGTTCGAAGAGCTCTCACTTGTAAATAAAATAATGGATGAGGAGGAGAGAAAATGGAGAGGAAGATTCTTCTCTCTCTCCTGTCGTAAACACAACTTGTTGCTTGCTCCTGGGTAAAAGATTCGAAATTGAAAAATCGAAACTAGTTCATTAAAGGAAATTCTTTTAAAATCTCTTTTGCGAAAAAGCTAATTCAAGATATTAATGAGTTTGTTCTCTTTTCGATAAATCAGAGATCCTAAGCAAGCTCAATTAGTATTTTGGGCTTCACGCAACCAGAGGCGTAAACTTCACAAATTTTCGTGGATGCTCTAGACGCAGACTGTTTTTCCGAGGAGAGGGAAGGAACGATTGGACTTTTTAGCTTTAAAGAGTAAACTTTAATTCTTTTTTCTTTAAAAAAAAACTTTGACGCTTCCTTCTTGCATCTGTAATTCCGTATACTTTTTGAGAATTTCGTGTATGTTAGAATATACTCCTGCAATTATTGACTTATGTAGGCAATAGGCAATGGAGACAGTAGCGTATTCAGGAGAAGGGGTCGAAGCCTTCACCCCCTCCAAGTAAAAGAAATTTTGGCTTAAGGATGATATTTTGCTCTGTTGTACATTTTGTTGGTGTAAGAGTCATTCCACGCCAGATCAAACAGTGCAGCCCCCACCCCTCCCAAATTTTAATTTTGTTACTAAAATGATAATGATACAATATTTTTTGTGAAAAATTCTGCCTTTTTTTACTGTTTGGACCCCCTCCGAAATTTTTGGTCTCCCTCCAAAATGGTCTTTTGTATACGTACCTGAGGCTGAGATAATAACAAATCACAATTTTGTAGGTTCTACGACAATTAATAACCGAGAAATTAACTATGCAAATTTTTAAGTTTTCTGCAAGATCCGACATTTTTTTTTTTCTGAATTTCCTAAATAATTCCTTACCTGTAAAAGTTACTGAAGGGAAAATTAGTTTCTAGGGATAACTTTTTTGAGCTGATTACAAAAGTACTATCAAAATCTGAGTATCTTCTATAGTTTATGCATGAGCATTGTATTTGCTGAAAAACATCGTGATTTTTTTTTCGCCATGTTTGATCAGAAACAGGTGTTTTTTTTTATATGTTTGTTAAGATTAGGCATGCAACGGGGATATTGATTTTGCCAGATATTGGATATCCGAAGTTCCTTTGGTCGCCGAATATCCGGCACTAAACATGCATTTAGTTATTGTGTTTTTTCCTTTTTTTATATAATGATATCATAAAAATAAATTGCAAACATGTTTCACACATCATTAAAGTATTTTTTAATAATTGAATTATGATTTACAAAAACTAAATATCTTTACACGTATGTACAGCTGCGGAAAAAAAAAAGTCCCACTTGCTCTTTATTTCGCCATCGTTCGTCGTATAGCAAAGTTATATATACCATTCGTTTGCAAATAACGCGTACTTTAATTTACTATTAATTTAATTTGCATAAGGGGCCGTCTTTATATTTAATTCTGCATCAACTTCGTTTTTCTCAGTGGCAACCCCATATTTTGACTTTATTAAGGGGATAAGGGACGTTCAATATTCAAAGTTTTCAGTTTTGAATTTTTACTTGTAATCATATGTAAAGTTGTTTAACGTAAAATCATAGTTGTTTAACATAACAGTTTGCCTCTATATTGAAACTAAAAATTAAAAAATAAGTTTTTTTTTAAAATGAAAACTTGGTATTTTTTTGAAAAAAATACGCCTTATTTTTTTTACTTAAAATATCCCATGCGCATTCCAAATTAATAAAAAGCTATAATTTTTTAAGTATGCATTTGTTTTATATATATGAACATAACCGCGCATTCATTTTTATATGTGACAAGGGTAAGCTTTATAGAAAAAATAAATTCTTGTGAGATGTAGCTTTTTTTCCAATTTACACCCTATTGTTACATTTAAATTCCTATATCTCTATTAATTACTTTTTGTTTGAAAATTTAATGCGCAGTTATCTTCATATATGCATTACAAGTACACTGTAAAAAAATAACAGCTTTTTATTAATTTTGAATGCGCATGGGATATTTTGAAAAAAATAATGAATGTGCGTTTTTTTTTCCGCAAAGATATTAATATATTTTTTAAAATAAGATTTATTTTTTTATTTTTAGTATTAATGTAAATGTAAGCCTTTGTGTTAAACATTTTTACGTATGATTGGAGACTAAAAATTAAGAAATGGCAGTTTTCAGTTTTAACGTCCCTTGTCCCATTAAACGAAAGAAAACCTTCAAATTACCCTAAATATAAATTTTCACCAATTTTCTACGATAATTTCCGGAGATATTGCGAATTGATTTTTGCGCGTTTTTAAGGGACTTTCTGCAAATTGAAAAACGCTATTTGTAGGTTCCGAACTTTTCGCCTTTCATTTATTTCGCTCGCGAGAATTAAAAGAAATTAATATTATTTTCGAGGAAAATATTGTTCCCATCTCTCTTAAAGTTTTTTGTACAGAGAATATCAAGGGTAGAATAGAATATTTAGTCTGTGGTCCAAATGACCCGTGAGTTCATAACTTCCTTGGTTCGTACACATGATTTAAGGGAAAAATGCAAAATGACTGCTAAGGATTTTGAAAATCTTTGTAATTTTGAAATTGTTATTCAGTGTTTCCCTTGATGTTTCTCTTTCCGTTGATGGTTCTCTTAGGTGAAATGTTGGCAGGAGTTGGAGGCTGCTCCCTGCTCTTCTGACTACAAGCATGAATATTGCTCGACTCAGCTATGGTCAAACTTAAAGAATGACATACATCTACTGCATCTAATTCTATAGCTGGAAAATATTTTATTTGGGGGAATATGGCAGCGGACGCAACAATAGACACTTTATAGAATCTCCATCAAACTGTAAAAACTCTTATTTATTTGCTTCAAAATTTGATATTTTTTTAATACCATTATCTTTTACTGTTTTTGCACAAAAGAAATATAATTTACATTTGTTTCACGCAATTTACAGAATCCCCAACAAACTGTAAAAACCTCTAATTTATTTGCTTCAAAATTTGATATTTTTAATACTGGTATCTTTTACTGTGTTTTTGCACAAAATAAATCTAATTTACATTTATTTTATGCAATTTTCAAAAATTTTTCACTTAATAAATTTATATATGGTCCCTTAACTCATGAAAAACAACACATTTTATTTAATATTAATTAAACTACTGAACGTAAAAATTTGAAATTTTGCACAGCCATGTAATATTAATTTCTGCATCTATTTCCATCGAAATTTGGCTAGGTCGCTATTCATAATTTTTTTGAATATTAATTTAATAATTCATATTAATAATTTATTAAAAATCATAATAACATTAAATTATGTTTGGGTCGTTTAGTTCTAATAGTACGAATAAAAATCAGCTTCTTACTACCAATATTATATGAGATATGAATTGAAGTATGAAAAAATATTTTAACATAGGGGGAGGGGGATTTTGGGTGCTAATAACTCACTCATTTTCTGTCCAAATTTATTGAAAATGGGTGTCCGGGGTTAAAATGAGCTAAATTTTTGAAATATGAAGTGAAATCTAGGGGTTGCTATTGAGAAAAAAAAAGTTGGTGCGAATTTTAATATGTAGATGGCCCCTTATGCAATTTTTATGCATAGCAAATTAAAGTGTGCGTCAATCGTAAACGATTGGTATCTGTAACTTTGCTGTGCGACGAACGACGGCCGAAAAATGTACAAGTGGGACTTTTTTTTTTCCGCAGCTGTACATAAAAATGTTACTTAAAATGTAAACATTTAAAATATTTTTTTTATGTGTACATTACTGGCAAAAGCAAATAAATTTTAACCATGGTACATTTAATAATCTATATATAATTTTAGATTATTTTCACAAGGAAATGCATACTTTTTTTTATATTTTTTTAAGAATAAGATATCTATTTTAACAAGAGACCTATGATACCTATGATAAGTTATTTTTTTACCAAACATAGGTTTAATGCCTTTTTCCTGTTTCAATCATTTAATATTTATTTACAAAGTCATTTTTAGTTTTATTTTCTTAAGTTAAATTACTTTTATAGATTGACAAATGAAAGGTAAATCACTTTTAAATATTTATGATGAAATTATTATACTTTCTTTTGTAGTTTTATGCAGGTATGAAACAGAATTTTTCGGATTATGCATTCATTTTCTTTAATGAAAAATAATATACAATATATATATATATATATGAAGGGTCCACGGGAAGAACGATGAGAGTCCACTTTTCGTCAATGTTGAGGTTTCTACTGCATTCTGTTGTTCATTAGTGGCACTATTAATATCCAAACCCATAAGGGAAAGAACGATGAGAATACACTGAAAAAATAGCCCAAAGATACAGTTTACTTTGGAAGAACGTGGAAAGTCCCGTGCGGATTTCGATTTTATTGGAAAATCAGCTGTATTGGACTCTCATCGTTTTTCCCGCGGACCGTTCATATATATTGTTACGAATTTTCGGGGCACCACGCTGTTCTGGGGCTTAAAATAGTTTAAAATTCGTATTCTACGTTTCAAATAGATAAATTTTGCTTTTTGTTGCATCAAAATCTGTCAACTAGAACCGGAGATGCGGAGGTTTCGGTTTCCCTATTGTTTTTCAATGGAGGTTCTAGAAATCTCGAGAAATATTGGTCCTAGGGCTTCGATCTCTTTACTTTTGGGGACTTATTTTTAGCACCAAATTTGGCAATATTTCTCCAAAAATCGCCAAGCTTGGCGACATTTTGGTCATTTGGCGCGATTTTCCCAATGGGGTCTGAAAGTTGGTTTTTCCGCATTAAAAACGCATAATAACCTAACATTTCTCTTCTATGGCGTAATCAAAATTCACGCTTTATGTAAAATCTCCGAGAAATAGACTTTGCTGGAAGCTGCTCGCAATACATACCACCAGCGCGCTGCTCCGAGAGTTCAATGCGAGTTGATGTCTTTTCCAGTGAGTTTGCTGTTTTACGCTTTGTATTCTCGTTACAGAAGCAGTGTTTTGACTTGCGATTTTGAAACTGTTTTTAAGGCGAAAAAAAAGGGGGGGGGTTCAAATTCATAAAAAAAAAATCATTTCCAAATTTTAGGAAACACACACACACACACATGCAAAAGATTAGTCAATGCACTTTATGTATGGAGTGATAATCATACACAGCAGTAGTAACTAAAACAACTACTTTAAACTAGTAAAATACCATGTTACGCATGGCTATCTGCACAAGCAGCCATGTTACAATTTTCATTAATAAATATTTTACAAACACATTTTAAAAGTGCATTTTTTAAGTAAACTTAACTTTTAAAATTAATTGAAACTTGCAGAAAATCAGAAGTGAAGTTAAATAATTTATTTATTACCACTATATACTTATAACTTGTTTTACACACTTATCGCTTAACTTCAATTAAAAGATAAGTGTGTGAGATAAGGGTTAATTTTTAATCATTAGGTATTGGAGGTGCCCAGTAAAAGAATGTCATTTACAAAAAGGATGAAGATTGAAAATTTCTCCCTACCTCTGTAAATAAATTTTGAAGCTAGAATAATTGGAGTTTTTTTGTTAATTATCGGATTTCCGGAGCAAATTAAAAATATCTGAGAAACTCTACGTGGGGAGAGTGTAAAATGACATTATTTATGGGATTGCCATGAGAGAAACTGCATATACTGAATGCACATATTTTTCAAATGATATTACACAGCGCTTTTAATTAAACTTCCCTTATAAACAGCACTCTACAGCTGAAAGGAATGAGAAGATTGCCTCCAAATTTGCACATGGACACTAGGGGAAATTTGCTTAATTTTTTTTTTTTTTTTTTTAAGTTCAGAAAATGTTTGCTTAGTGCACTTTGCAGCCTGAAATCAGCTCTAAATATCAGCCTAACTAGCTATGAATGTGCTCAAAAACTACTGAACAAATGTTGAAACTGAGTGTTTATTTTGAATGATTCATTCTCAATGTTAAATTTGCTGTTCTTACATGTTTAATAGCAACTTGAACATTTTAAGCTCGAGATTTTTAATCAAAATTCCCTAAGCACTTCTCACGTAACCTAGTCTATAAAACTGGTTATTATCTGTTCACTGGTTTAAGTGGTACAACTCTGTAAGGGAAAGTTTAATTATATCAAATATAATTTTTCATCCTGGCCCATGCATATTATAGATAGAACTTTAGAGTTTATAGCTGGATATCCGGCAGATAAGTTGGATATCGGTCAGTTATGATTCGGAAATTGATAATCGGAAGGGTCTATGTCAGGGCTATACACCGGATGCTCCAAAACTTCCCGGCCAAACTTTACTAACGTGTTAACAAGTTTTGCAACATGAAGCCATGCATTCTCGGGAGGGATACGAAGGGTGTACTTTACTACAAACTATCAGAGCCGGTGAAAGTGTAACTGCTGAACGCTATAAGCAACGGTTGCTGCGATTGAAGCAGGAAATCGATCTTAACCCTTTAACGCTCAGTGTTCCCGCTCTGGGAACACCCAACTCTGACGTTTTGACTGTTGCCAGTCACGAAGAATAGATTAGATTTCTATAAAAATAGTTGCGGGTGACATAGCTCCACGAGAATCCTTTACTTTTTAGCACGTCATTTTCCCGTGAAAAAAATTGTCACGATTGTTTTTAACAGCACTGACATCTGTTTAAAAAGGAAGAATGCGAGAACAGCTGGATAGATTGCCCAAATGCTGAAAAAAGGGCAACCGTTGCCATCGCTCGACTTAACAACCAGCAAGATGGCGGACGATCGAAACGTTCATCGCGTGCCACAGATCTAGAGACTCCTTTTTGACGCAGCTGGCTGTGCCGCACAGCCAGCTGCATCAGTGGCACGCGATGAACGTTTCGATCGTCCGCCATCTTGCTGCTAGTTAAGTCGAGCGATGGCAACGGCTGCCCTTTTTTCAGCATTGGGAAAGGGTTGCGCCTCAAAGGGTTAAACGTCCATTTACTGGCAAAGGTTTGCAACTCGTCAGTTTTCTCCAGGACAATGCAAGTCCCCATGCTGCAAAAACCGGTGGGCTTCCTAGCCAAACGTTAGTAAAGTTTGGCTAGGAAGTTCTGGAAAATGTGGCGTATAGCCCTGACATAGCCCTTTCGGACTATCATCTACTTCAAAACTTCGGTCGATGAAAAATGTCTTGTCTTCTGTACACTTCCCCACAGTGGACGAAGTACGAAAATCTACTGATGATTTCATCGCACCAAAAGATGAATCATACGCTGCTAGCATTCGTGGGCGGGAGCAAGTGCCCTCCCTTGCCTTGCTCCTTAAATGCCTCATGCGGTAAGAAATTGTGAACTTTAAAAAAGTGTATTTTTTACGGACTTTATACACAAAGGCAAATAAACTATTTCAGACGGGGACTAGGAAAAATTCGGGATGATTCGTCACAAGCTGCACTACACGCCGTAATAAGTGAATCGGCAGTGTCCTTATTTTGTCTTTTCTGAAAAAATTCTTGATTATGGAGTTGTACAGCAAAAATTTTCGAAAAGTGACACATCCTGCTAAATTTTCGATTTTTAAGAATTTTCTCTGTAAGTTTCGTACCTCATACATGTTTATCATTTATTATTGTGCATAGTACAACTTGTGAGGAGGTATTCTAAAAATTCTGAAGGGTTTGACATAATTAGTTTATTCGTATTTATGTATCGAAATCCCACGATCTATTCGAAATATATCGTTAAGCGCATCATATGCCAGCCCACATTTAGTAATATTTTAAAGAATACAGTTTTCTAGAACTCGGAGTTAGCGAACTGGATTTGGTGACTATACTATTTCAAGACTGGCATTAGAGAAGAACTCAGCAGGATATGCAAGTGCACTCGGAAGATACAGCTACAGGTCACGCAGGAAGCATTACAATAAAGCATCTAAGTAAGAATAATAACACCATGTGAGGTAATAGCACCAAGTGGCTTTATTATGCATTAATCAAAGTTGGGCAGTAACTGATATGTAAATGTACCTGATAAATCGTTTAAAAACTGTTTGCGTAAACTTATTGTGAACACAAACCGTTAAGAATTATTTTAAATATAGCTCATATGCGTTAAATATTTGTACCATCCTATGTAAAGATTTGCTAAGCACATTTTAGTAAGTAGAACATGTGTTACTTAACCGATAGCCTAAAATAGAATACTGAAATAAAATAACGTTAAATTTTTTTTCCTTACTTTCACTAATTCGTGTTAGATATCGCGACTGAGAATTACGCAGCTTTGACGTCATGAGTTTAAAAACGAGTAAGAAATCTACATTGGAATATTTACTATTATCAAAATTCAAAAGTATTTTGTTTAATGCATGAACTACCTTTTGCGATTTTTGAGCACTATGATTTTTCAGCACTATAATAACGAAAGGTAACTTGCAATTTTTAAAATCGTGGGAAATTCAAAAGGTGCCACAAAGGGGGGAAATAATGATTAACATAATACATGGTATTCGTTATCGTCTTGACGACGGCTGTCGTATGTATTCCCAAATATCGCACAAAATGTCGCCAACTTTTGACGACTTTTGGCGGTATATATATATATATATATCACATACCTTTTTTTTACTGAATTCTTGCAACTTAACAAGTTCTTGCCCAAAAATTACGTCATTAGCAAAATAGCTCCGAAAGATATTTGAAATACTGACTACCTATTTCTATCCCAAGCATCTCAAAATTAACTTTAATAAGCTCTGTCGCAAGTGAGTTTTTCAACGTCGTAAGTTTCAGTATTACTCCGTTTGAAAACTACTGTGAGAAATAACCAGATTCAACTACCCTGGTCAGAATGCGACGTCATAAACTTTTAAAAGTGCGTGAAATTCGTAAACTATGCTACACAATTTAACATCTATTCGTAGTTTGAGCGATTCTAAATAGCTCCTCGAGATTACACAGTTTGAAGTTTTTCACGAGACTGAACCATGGAGGATTTAAATACTTGTAATTAAGACTAGATTGGTACAGCTTGAATATTTTTTCCACTACTGCGAGATGAAATGTTTTGCTGTGCTATATACACCAATCTGACAAGAATTATGCTTGAAAATATATGGAGAGGTGTTTTAATGGCAACCATTATAAAAAATGTTTCTCGTTTATTCTAATGCATAGATTGCAAAGAATCACCAAAGAGTAGAAAAGCAACCATTGGTTTCAAATATCTAAGCTGTTTCTTTAATTGAGCATTGAAGAGAGAAAAACGAAGACAGATAATATTAATATAATAGATAGAATAAGTAATAGGTAGTATTAGATTTGTTAGGTTAATATGGATTAAAGCACAGTATACCACGTTAATAAATATTTAGTGAAATTATAAATGCTCTAGTCATCATTTCAAACGATCGTCTTACAATAAACTAAAGTATAATCCTACGCTGCGTTAATATATCCCGCGGGTGTTTCAACAGAAGGGACTACCTGAACATTTTTTTTTTGTGGGGGGGGGGGGATTTTGTTACGATCATATTTTAGGAAAATATTCCTTTCGCATCGTACGAAGAACGGGCACGCAGCTAGTAACTAAATAAAATAATATTAAACAAATAATTAAAAACAACATCTATGCTTTGACTCTATCTTTTAATTGGACATCGAGTGTCTAGTCGGCCCCAAACTGCTGTTTGATATTTATGCGGCAATCTCGCTGAAAAGTTTGGAGACCCCTGGTAAAGAGTATTCTCAGTTCCCTCTTTATGTGTGCGTTACTATAGCTTCGATGGTTATATATTTTCCAAGCCGGAACTGCACGCTGTCTCCAACCCACACTGGAATAAAGAAGGGATCATGATGACCATGGAAGGAGCTTACGGTTGAAACTGTGGCGTCTCTGACGATGAAAGCGAAGATCAACTTTTCTTACCTCATTACTTAGATCAGCAGAATGTCTACAGGTTTAAGATAGTTTGAAGGAATATCGATCAGCAGCGTGGTAGCTACGGGCTGGCCAGGCGGGCGGTTGCCAGGGGTACAAACCTTAGGGTGAGGCGCCTTTTGCAGACTTTGTGTTATTTCTCTTACTAGAAAATGCGTCTTGGAGGCGCAAAATTCAAATTTTGTCAGGGGTGCTTCCGACCCTACCTACGACTCAGTCGGTCAGGTTCTGTACACCTTGGATAAAATCTAGTGTCTTACATTACATTTAAAAAAAGAGGGGGGGGGGATCATCTAGATTTTTCAGGTAAAATTATTTTTAAGAACTTTTTGCGTAAAATGAAACTTTATACTGCTGTCTGTAGTAACTAAAACACAGTTTAGATTATTTTTAGCTAACAGTTAAATTTTTGGCCAATTACACATTTAGCCAGTAATGATAGAAATAATTAGCCAATAGAATAAAACTCGAATCAATTTTTTGTTCCTATTCATCTAGATCCTACAGATTCTATCTTATCCTTGATAATCCCATAGCCAATGTCTTTTATAAAGAAGAAAAAAATGAATTCATAAAACATATGCTGCTTATTTTTACATCAAGTACATTTTTGCAATTTAAATTGCTTACTTGTTTACATAATTGAGTTCAGTTAATGAAACCTTAAAATGATTGCTGAGCACAAATGCATTTTAACAAAGGTCGCATCGTGGAAGAATGGATCCTGAATCCTCTGGAGAGTTTTCTCGAAAATGCGATTAAAACAAACAATTTTACTTGTTCGATATTCGCGGAATTCAATAAAAGGAATTTTGCTTTTTGAGACTGGCTGCATGTGTCAGGCTTGATATTATATCGTAGGTATTTTGTGCTATAAATAGACAATTGAATTGAGCTTCTGCTTATTTCTGTGCGCAGTGAAAATTTTCTCGGAATTTAGCACTAACTAGATATTAAGATGTGATATGTTCTGCGTTCATAATTCTATTTTGGGACCATTTTATTATTGATTTTGGAGCTAAAATTTTAAACAATTTCAATTTCATTTCGCTATTGCGTAATGCTTTGCTCACTTTGACGGTTTAGATTTTAGATAAAAGCTCCTTAAATTGTGCTCCGCAAAAGCCTTTTTCCACCGAGTATTAGACCAAGTTACTAAATGCAGTAGAGTAAAATCTCATTTACAACGAACTTCAATTTTATGAATATTTCAAGTTAACGAATAAAATATTTCTATTAAAGTCACTCGGATTGTGTTGTGTAGTGGCTAAAGAAGTATTCTACCACACCACGGATCAGGGTTTGATTCCCGGCATGGGCTTGAGCCAGTGCTAGTACTGGACATAAAAATCTGCGAGTCAGGCTAACCCTCTATCAACAAAAGTAAGAGTCGATTTTTGGGAAATGCGAGTCAATTTAAAAAGCTTAAAAAATGGTTATTTCTTTTAATATATAGCATTGAAAAATAAGTTATTTTATTTATTTTATCCTCGTGTAGTTAACGATTTTACTCCTAAATATTAAGGGGACAGTGGACATCCAAATCATCAAAATTGACTCAAAAAATGCGTTTTTTCTTTTTTACATACTAATATTCTACATTTAAAGCTGGACTATGGAGAAAAAACCGCGTATGTCTACGACAATTTTTAAAAAAGATATTAGGGTTTGAAAAAATTAAAGGGACAGTTAAATGTCCAAAAAAATGCCATCAAACGCGTAAATAAACGCATGACAATACTTATTGAACGTTTTACAAAATAAACTAATATTTGATTGAAATTACTTTAAAAATATGTTTTGTTAAGGTAAAATCTTATAAATAAAAGTGAAATTCTGTTTGTTTGTTTGTGGATTTGATTCGTATACAAATCCACAAAAATGGACCTATCGACCTGAAATTTAGCACAGATATGTAAAATAATACAGAATAAATCGTAGTCCACTTTAAAACTGTGAAAGTCCACCCGTTCCCGGAATTTAAGAGATTTTTTATGCTCTCCACGCAAAAAGCTTTCCGTAATTGTTGTGAAAAAAGTGTGAAATAAGGATCGTGGTTGCCATGTGTGGCGATTTTGCCGAATAAAATGTTTTAAATTCTCAAAGTAAAAATAAAGAATAATAATGATTTTTTTTTTTTTTTTTTGTTAGTTTATATTCGTAAGGTTATTTTTTTTTAAATTATAATATCGTGTGCATGGGAAATCAGAGCAGGAATGAAATGTTTTATACGCAAAACAATAAGAATTGAAGATTTCCGAGGCTAATGTGTAAAATTTTTTACTTTGGCGAAAAAATAAAGTGGCTGAAATATCGATTTTGAGTAAGTGAGTTCTAGCGGTTTGCACAGTTTTCGGCTTGGCGCAATTTATTGAGAGCTTAAGGAAATAGATTTTTGAAAACAAGTGCAAAGGTTTTATTAGAATACAGCGTTAAATTTTAATGATCCGTGAAGAAATAATGCAGTTATTAAGGGAATTCAAGCGATCTAACTTCAGAATTCTCGCCAACGGAGTACATTGATTTAAGTTGGGGGAATTCCGCCAAATTTCAGAAAATTGAAATCTTCTCATTTAGTACATCGGAGTAACGATGAATAAAACACGTTATAGTTGATAATTTTAAAAAATTCGGCTGTGTTAAGGGATTCCACTTTTCAAATAAAGGCTTGCTTTACTTTTTCGTGGTCGAACCATTTCCCTTATTGATTGCTGCTAAGTCAATGCTTCGAATGATTTCCTGAAAAAACGCTTGCAAAATGGCGTATGTTGGCACTTTCGCGAGGCTTAGATTTGAAACTGGATTTTATTTGAGACTGGGATATATAATGACACTGGTTATAGATAAAAATGAATGTTGGTATGTGTGTATGAGGTTGAAAAACTCCAGCACCGTTGAGCACCGTTGCACCATGAAATTTGGTTTACCTAAGTCTTTTATCATGGAGAAGCTTTTTATGCTATCCGTTTTCCTCTAACTTGCCACCAGGTGGCGCAGCAGAACGTCGAATTCTATTCCGTTTAGCCGTTTACTATGCGAATATCGTCCAACCGATTTCGATGAAATTTGGTACACGTTGATATTAGAACACGGAGAATAGTTTTCAGTATCCATTTTGCTGTAACTTGCCGCTAAATGGCGCTGCAACGCATCAACTTCTATACCGTTCGACTGATCGGCATAAAATTTCTTATACTTACACATTTCAGCACGAAAAATATATTCTAACTGTGTTCCTTTTGATGTTACTCACCACTAGATGGCACTGCAATACATTATTATTTTAACTCGCCACTAGATGACGCTGCAGCAGGCCAAATTCTTGACCATTCAAACGGTCGCTATGAAAATCAGTATACATAGCTATTTGAACAATGAGAATATTTTGGCGTTATCCATTTTGCTATAACTTGCCACTTGACGGCACTGTAGCAAATCATTACTTTAATTAACCACTAGATCGCGCTGCAGTGTATCACTTCTTGACTGTGCAACTCATCGCTATGAAATAGGTATACATAGATATTTGAACACCGGGAAGAGTTTCGCGTTAGATGTCGCGTCAACACATGAACTTATGGGCTGTCCAGCCGATCGTCCTGAAATTTCGTATTCATCGATATATGAATGCGAAGAATATTTTCGCCGTATCCGTTTTGCTAAAACTCGCCACTAGATTGCGCTACGCCGCATGGCCTTCTGCACCGTACAAACGATTGCCTTGAAATTCAGTATGCATGGTTATTGAACACAATATAATGCGATATCCATTTTGCTATATCTCTTTATTACAATAAATAGTAATCACCACAAATCGTAATATCAAAAAGTCCATTCATTCCCGTTCGAAGAACGGGTACTTCAGCTAGTCATAAATAAAATTATTGAGAATAGACGGTATTAATTGTAAGTGGAAAATTACACTTTAAATTGTATTTTCTCCAAATCAAGTTTTTTTGTGATTTTCTTGCCTTCGAAATGCTCCATGCGTCTTAGTTTTGGTCGGAATTGTACAAAATTTACTACAAACATTCTTCTCATATATTAAAATAAATCTGTGTATCCTTTTTAAATATGGTCACAATTTCGATTATGAAATTTCACTTTTATTTACGAAAACTGCAAATTTTTGGGAAAATTTGGTATACGTATATCCATGAAAATATTTCTAAAAAATTAACTACTCGGTCGAGTCAAAAATCAATACACAGACTTTTCTAAAATGTATTTTTATGCTATTATGAAACAAAATTAGTAAAAAAAAGTTAAAATTAGAACGTACAGAGCATTTTTTCGAAATTATAAAATTAATTATTTTTTAATTAATTACTAATACTTTTTAAAAATTTTTAATTTTCAGTTATTTATAATGCTTTTAGTTAAATATATTAAAATACAAAATTTTATAATCCTATCTTATTAAATAAAATAAAAAGACTTTTTGATGTACACCATCCCCTTAAGGTCAAAGGAGATTCCCAAAGTGCCTGTGTTTAGAAACATACAAATCTTAAACTTGAATCCTGAAGATCGGTACTTCAAGCAAGCATTGTCATTGTGTATCGAAAATACAAAATAGATTTGCCAACCTGGGAAAGTCAAAATGTGTAAAATGTTGCAGGCGCAGCATTTTTCATACCTTTCACTGTACAACTTGCGAACGTTATTTTTGTGAAATGATGCTCGTTATGCGCGTTACAATGTGAAATGACAATTTTCATGAATTTTGTACTAACAGAAAAGGGCCGAAATTTGCGAGTCAAACTTCGACTCCCAGTTTCAAAAAATGAGAGTCAATTTTTTCAAAAAATATCAATTTACGCGTAAAACGCGAGTAGGCGCGAGCCCTCGGGGTGTCATTTCGTCTGCCCCTGCGCCTTCAGAGAAGGGAACGTTGGTCCACCTATTAGGTACAATATACTTCCGGGTCTTAGTAGTTGGCTAAGGTCTGATGACTGCTTATTTATAGATTTCCAGGCGGGCGTGGCGTCATGAAATAAGTGACATCATTTTCCTAGATTTTTCCAGTAACTTTATTCCTAATTGAGATAGAACCAGAATTCCACTAGTTTCGAGAAATTTCTTTCTGCTGTCAAGGTAAAGGGGTCACTTCTCACTTCACTTGCAACAATGCCTGTACAACCCAATTTCCCGCAACACACATCGATGCGGGAAAACAACATTACAGTTGTGTGACAATATAATATTGAACATGCTTTAGCATCTTTGATACGTATTAGATGAATAGATTTGTAGACATAATTATTTTAGTAAGTTCCTTTTATAGAGAAACGAGTTGCAGAATATTAGGATAAATAATCTGCCTTGGAGTAATTACCTTGTGAATAAAGACTATGTCCTCGCATTGTTCACAGGTTTTGCTTCTCAGCCTCTTCAAAATCTGGCCGAATCCAAAAGATCGCCATTTTTGTAGCCTCCAAGATAAATTAAAAATCGGGCTAACCGGAGTTTCTTTTTCTCACCGTAGATACATTTCACGCAACACCGTGTATTAAAAAAAAAAGGTGTGTTTGAATAAAGAGTAACAGTAGATATACTTTGTTGTATAAACCCTCCCATGTACCACTCTACGAACGTTGAGTATTAAATATATACAATACGTATGAAAAGTCACAAAACCAAGTTTTATTGTTACGCATTACTAGTAAAATAAAGATAGAAAAAATGTTTTTCGTCATTGTTTTTGCACCATGTTTTTTTGAAGCCATGGAAGGAAAAGAGTCCAATTTTAAGTAGGTAAATATTCCCAAAGATTTCTGATGTAGAGTATCTTGGTACAGTACCATGGAAACGTGGTTTCAGTAACGTGGAATCTTTTTTAAATGGTTGGCTTATACAAATTCTACATGGATAAACTATCTTTAAGAGCCCTTAATACAATAACTTACCAAAAAATATTAAAAGACTTTCAGAAAACATTTCATTCCACATTTTCGAGAAGGAAAAAGTCTGCTTTGAACGATTTTATAATTGTAAACTGCCTTTCTTCTAATAAAAAATAAATATATAATTTTCCAGCACCTATTATGTTTTTTTTTAATTATATACCACTTACCTATTAATTTGAAACAAAATATAATTTATTTGTTTGCGTTTACCAGTTGAGGGCAGCTCACGTCACCAAATGTGTCGTTACCGGCACCTTCCTACACTCTCAGAAAAATTCGTCTTTAAACAGTAATTTATCCTTCATTTTTCAACAAATAATTTCCGTACTCTATGGGAACGTAATATTTTCGTGAATTCTCGTTCCTGGAATGTGAAGAAGAGGAAAAAAAAATTCGATGAAAATTAAGAAGTTTCTTCAATTTATACAGGATGAAAAACGGAACGGATGTTCGTCAAATAACGAAAATATTCAGGCAGCAATGCTGTTAGAAAAAATTCCGCGAATTGAAGAAATGATTTTCGAGAGTGCGTCTTTACACACTAATTTATTCCTATTTTTCAACGAACAATTTCAGTATTCCTTGGCAACGTTATACTTCCGTGAATTCTTCTCGAAAATCTGAAGAAGAGGAAAAATTTCGTTGAATCTCAAGAAGTTTCTTCAGATGACAGGAGAAAAAAGAAACGGAGATATTCCGGTAAGCACTGCTGCCAAATTTCCCTGTATTGAAGAAATAATTTTTGAAAGTGTAACTTTGCCTGCAATCAATGTCTTATTACTGGCAGGACAAAAAGGAGCATTGCTCATGGTCCACAGATTTTAGGGCCCAGATTTTAGCCCCAAAATTTTGTATTTTGCACTTTTAAAGTTTAACAATGAAATTACAAAAAAAAAAAAAATCCCTCAAAAGTTATTAATTTTGAAGCATGAATAATGAAAATCAAATTTACGATTGCATAAACTAATTTTAATCCATAACATTTTTTCAATTATTTGAAGTGCTCTATAATCGATAGAGCATTCCGATGTAACGTTTCACTGACAAAATAGTATATGTTCGTTTTTTAGACTAAAATTTTTTCTGTGTCGGGGCTCTTCATGCACCTTTCTTGGAGTTCTGGCACCCCTTAGAACAGTGGCGGGGTAAGGCAAAAATTAGCAGTGGGCGAAGCAAGTTTTGCGAGGCCCCCCCAACCTACTATTTTGAGTAGCAATTTGAGGGGGGGGGGAGTCTCGTTTGAAAAGCTATTTGTTATATTCAATGAAAGAGCACTAATAAAAGCTGTGTTGATAACTTACTATTTGATTTTTAAAAATTACAATGTATTCTTTAAAAAAATATTTGTTGCCTTTTAAATACAGCACGCAGAAATGTAGGGTCGGAAACGTCCTTTCCATTTACCTGCTAATAGTAACATTAATAATCAGTTTCATAATCAATATATAAGTGGCGTACCACAAAAATCCGAGGTCCCCCCGCAAAAATTTTTCTGGTGCTCCCTTTGAATCACTTATGTAATTACCAGTTTTTTATGAAATCCTTTGCATGAATGATGCAAAATGGATGAATATTTATAATTGCAAAGATTCGAAACAAAAAATTGAAATAACTGCTAGATTTGGAAGTTTAAATTTATCTAAAATGCACCGATAACTTAAATAGGGGGAGTTGGGGCACAGCGGTCCACTTTTCTGCTTTTCATTTTTTGTCTCATCAAAAAATTAACTATTCAGCTCGTTTTTTCCCGTAAGACTCATTGCACATTTCTCAGCATCCAATATTTTTTTCAAAATATTCTGTGCGTAATCTTTTTATATATTTTTTAAAAGAAGCTTAGAGAGTGGACCAAGGTACCCCAAGTCTGGGGTACCTTGGTCCACCTTATGGAACACATGTTTCCTTATAGGTCACATTCGACCATGCTATACGAAAATTTTTAATTATAGTAATATTTGAGAATAAATATTATCCAATATTGTAATTGAATTATTACTTTTTCTTTTTATAATGAAACGATATGATTGTCTTTATAATGATTTCTTTTTATAATCCAATACTGTAATTGAATTATTACTTTTTCTTTTTATAATGCAACATATTACTTTTTTGGATTTGTAGATCCAGTTAAATTAATTTTAATCAGCAAAAGAAATCCTGAATTGTAAAAAGATAAAAAGCAATCACTCTTAGAACAAATTTATTTGGTAAACATTGAAAAAATTTAAATCTTTGGCTTTTATCATTAATTTAAAACAAACAAAGCTCTCTTTTTTTCTTTTCAATCCTTTTATTTGCTTCATCCTCTAAAATTGCTTTAACAGGTGTATCAGTCATAATTCGAGAGCATTCCCCCTTTTGCTAAGATTTTATTCTCCAAAGTTATTTTTAATTGTTACGTGTACTTCAGAATTGTGTATAGTAACTTTAAATGAAAAGCTGTATATAAGTGTTAACATAACCGTGAAACGTAAATAAAATAATATTTAATAATTGTAATAAAGCAAAAAAAAGGCTACAGTTATTTTTTATGACTTGGGGTAGGATGGACCCTGATCCAATGTACTCCAACTCGAGTGGACCAAGGTACCCCATATTCTTGAAAAATATAGTAATATTTTTTCCCTATCATAAAAACTAAACTAACTGTAAATAATTATTAAATCAATCACTTTACCTTATAACACAGTTTAGTGTTCTAATCTTAATTAAACAAATGCTAGGAAACAAAGTATCAGAGATTCTGAAAATGTGACTCAGCAGTGCTAAAATACAACTTGCTAAAATACAGATTTTTCCTTATCACTTTAACATGTGGTTTCTTTATTGTATTTGTGCACCTACTAGGGGAATTTGTTGCTAATAAAATGAAATAAAATAAAATAGTATTTCAAAAATACCTGAGCCTGGTCCACTGTGCCCCTAGGTCCAACAAGCCCCAACTCCCTATATATAAATATAAAAGACTTTTTTACATAAATCAAGTATTTTGTTGAGGACGCTTTAGGAACTACCAAATAGCCCGTTCTACGCACGGGGAGAATCGCTTTATTTATCTATTTTGTTTGAATGTATAAAACCTTCTACAGTATCAAGTACATTCTACAGAAAATTCTACAGTATCAAAATATTTTTCCACGTGCACTCATCTATAATCCTTCAATACTATAGCAACTTGCCTATAGGGACATATTTGAAATTACTTTCTTTTCTGATGTCTCTACAATTTACTACGTTTCTAAGTAAAACAATAATATATGGGATTACTTTTTTAGGCAAAAATACACCACTTTCCTTGCATGTCAGATTGCTATCGCTAAAGTAAACTACTAATAAATGTCGAACATTTTACAAAATCTGCGACTTTTCGAAAACTTTTGCTGTAGAATTCCATGATTAAGACTTTTTTTCTAAACGTTTCATAAAAGGCACAGTTTTTTCATTTATAGTGTGCAATACAGCTTATGAAGACTCATTTTGAAAATGGGTTAAGGAACATCCACACTTCTTTATGGTGAAATCGGATTTCAAATGATTAGTTTTTCAATTATAAGTTCTACCCCTTAGGTAAAAGTACTTACCCAGCAAACACACACAGGTTCTCTGAACATCTATTAACGTTCAGAAGACGTTTTCTGAACGTAAATAGACGTTCAGAGAACCTGTGTTGCTTGCTGGGTAGGTTCGACACCATGCCAAGATCCCTTCATGAGAACTATTAGTCCAGTCAAATTAGGAAAAATGGGGGAAAAAATTTATATATTTTTGAAACTTTGGGAGAACACTAATTGGGTATGTAGTTGTGTGAAACTGAAGAGTTCCCCCCTCTCGGGGTGCCGCGTCCCCCCTTTTGCCCCCCAAAAAGGTCACTTTTTTAGATTTTCACTTCTGTCTCAAACACCGTCTGTCTTAGCAAAAAATGTCAATTACAAAATGAAAGCTGATAAAATTTCCTACAAGATTGTAATTGGTTATTTTTTTCTATATGCAATAGCTTTCGAGATATGTTTTAGACAAAATCGCAAATTTTTGGAAAACGCTTCTTTTTATCCCGATTTTTAACCAATTTTGTCTTTTAACCCTTCAATCCTCAGTTTTACAGCAATTGTTTTTGAAACAAATTTGTAGAATATCCAATTACCTTTAAAGTGAGTTATTATTTGTAACTTTATCTTTAAATGATCAAAAGTCATTGCAATTTGAAATTTTCAATAAATTTAGCAAATTTGAATGAAAACTACATTGCGCGTCACAGTATGACAAAATCTAGGAAAAAATTATAAAGTTTTGAAACTTTGGGAAAACATTGGTTGGGGATGTAGTTGTATGAAACAGAAAAGTTCCCCCCTCTCGGGGGGGCACGTCCTCCCTTTAGCCCCCCTAAAAAAGGTCCTTTTTGGGATTTTCACTTTTATCTAAAAAACCGTACGTCTTAGCAAAAAATTGTCAGTTACAAAATGAAATCTGAGGAAGTTTCCTACAAGATTGTTGGGGGTTGTTTTTTTCTAGATACAAAAGCTTTCGAAATATAAGTTTTAGAAAAAATCGCAAGGTTTTGGAAAACGCTTCTTTTAATCACAATTTTCCACTATGCGTTATACTAGCTCTTCAACCCTCACTTTTACAGGAGTATTCAATTCCTTTAAAATTAAAATAAGTTATTATTTGTAATGTTTTCTTTTCAAAAATTATAGCAATTAGAAATTTTCAATAAATTTTAGAGAATTCGAATGAAAACTACATTGCTAGACCAAGTACGACAAAATCTAGAAAATAATTTATAAAGTTTTGAAACCTGGGGAAAACACTTGTAGGGGGTGCAATATTAAGAAACAGGAAAGTTCCTATACCTTGGGGAGGCGCTTCCCCCTTTCCTCCAAAAATTTTTTTAATGCAAAACGGCTCTTTTTTTTCAATAATAATTTACATTAAGCTTACGATTTGGTTTTATTTCGTTTCCTTTTTATTTCTTCCTCCTATGCTTTCTACTGAACTAGTTACATTTTACTCGTATATAAACGCATATTTAACACATAAATTTAAGTACTAAAGTCTAAATTAACCCCCTATCCCAACCCCCAAAAAATGTTTTGAAAGTGATATTTTTTACATCAATAGAATCCTGTAATGCAATACATCTGTTCAATATTATGTACTTTGATATTTGCATTTCAGCGATCATTCATCATCAGAACTAATAATGTCAGCAAAATTAATAAAAAAATTACTGCATAATTATAGCACACTTACTTTCTCTTGTGTGCAACATCTGTACAATTATAGTGCAACAAACGTATGGAACAATTTTATTTTTATAAAAATGCATCTTCATAGTCTTCCTGCACATTGCTGTACAGCGCAAATTGGACCTTCACACACGTGCATTTCTTTCCGCAAGTTTGAATGCAGCCTCATGAAATTAGTAATAATATTGTTCCTGGAGCTGGTTTTCGTTTCATATAAACTAGAGAGAGCGATGAGTTCAGTTCTCTGCACCCCCAGCTTCTGGGTTCCAAATTGTTCTTTGTTATCCCCGCTCATTTCACTTGGCCGTCTTTTAAAGAACTTTCCCAGACTTTCGGTCAATGATTTAAAGATAAGGAAAATGTAACAGAAGAGAGGGGAATTTCTTGAAAAAAGGAGGTTACAAATTTTGATAATTCGTCTGTTCGATTCTCTGAATAACGAATCAGCAGCTAGAAGGAAAGTTAGTCGATGATGTTAGTCGAAAGATGAAAAAAAGCGCTTTCCATAAATTTGCGAAGTTTTCTAAAACATATCTCGAAGCTATCGATATACAAAAAAATATTCGATGTAGAAAAAAAAAATACTAATAATAAAGATATCAAATAATAAATAATTCGATACATAAAAAAATAAAAATTATAATCTTCTTAAATTTTATCAGCTTTCATTTTGTAATTGGCATACTTTTGCTAAGAAGCACCAATTTTGAGATAAAAATAAAAATCTAAAAAGGGAACTTTGAGGGGTAGGGGGCTAAGAGGGGGGACGCGGCACCCCTAGAGACTGTTTCGTACAACTACATACCCAACCAGTGTTTTCCCCAGGTTTAACAAGTTTATAAGCTTTTTCCTAGGTTTTTTCTTGCATTCTGACGCACAATGCATTTTTCATTCGAATTCCCTAAAATGTATCGAAAATTTCAAATTGCTGTAACTTTTGATCATTTAAAAATACAATTACATATAAAAATTAAATTTAAAGGTAATTGAATACTTTAAAACTTTGCTTTAAACTCATTCCTGTCAAACTGATGGATGAAGAGCTATAAGGCAAAGTTAGTGTGAAATAGTGATAAAAAGAAGCGCTTTCCAAAAATTTGCGATTTTTTCTAAGACGTATATCTTGAAAGCTTTTGCATCTAGAAAAAAAAAACCCATAACAATCTTGTAGGAAATTTCATCAGATTTCATTTTATATTTGGCATTTTTTTGCTAGCATGCACGGTTTTTGAGATAAATGGAAAAATCCAAAAAAATAGGTCCTTTTTTTTGGGGGGGGGAGCTAAAAGGGGGAAGCGGCACCCCGAGAGGTGAGAACTTTTCTGTTTCATACAACTACATCCCCAATCAATGTTTTCCTCAACTTTCAAATCTGTATAATTTTTTCCCTAGATTTTGTCGTACTTTGACGCGCAATGTAGTTTTCATTCGAATTTGCTAAATTTATTGAAAATTTCAAATTGCAATAACTTTTGATCATTTACAGATAAAGTTACAAATAATAACTCACTTTAAAGGTAATTGAATACTCTAAAACTTTGTTTCGAAAACAATTCCTATAAAACTGAGGGTTGAAGGGTTAAAAGACAAAATTGGTTAAAAATCGGGATAAAAAGAAGCGTTTTCCAAAAATTTGCGATTTTGTCTAAAACATATCTCGAAAGCTATTACATATAGAAAAACATAACCAACTACAATCTTGTAGGAAATTTTATCATCTTTCATTTTGTAATTGACATTTTTTTTTTTTTTTTTGCTTAGACGAACGGTTTTTGAGATTGAAGTGAAAAATCTAAAAAAGTGACCTTTTGGGAGGTCAAAGGGAAACCCCGAGAGGGGAGAACTTTTCTGTTTCATACAACTACATACCCAATTAGTGTTTTCCCCAAGTTTCAAAAATATATAAATTTTTTCCCCCATTTGCTGTTTTTTGGTCTAATTCGACTGGACTGTGTATGATGCGAGGCCCTTGGAAGCGCGAGGCCGTGGGCGGTCGCCCACATCGCCCACGCCCATCCCCGCCTCTGCCTTAGAAACTGCTTGACGGTCGGAAGAAGAACTTTCGGAATCATGGATTTAGCATGCACCTACACAGCTTGTACACCGTGGTCTTAGAATAAAAATTAACAATAATATAATAAATATTCCGAATAGCTAAAAATTTGGACATAAAAGTTCTGTGTTTGCTAATGTTCAAAATAAAGTCGGAAACAAGACTCCAAGAAAAAAATTTCTCTCAATGATTTTCAAAAAGTTACACTTTTTAAAATTTACATACGATCCCCGTACAAAAAAAGTTTCCAATGAGTAAAATGTGCCCCATACACTAATGAGGGGATGTACAAAATTTGAGAATTTTTGTTTTTAAGTGTCAGAGATATGAAAATTAAAAATATGCTGATTTAAACCACATTTCAATGGCTCGTGAAAGGATAAAATCGCGTCGGATGATCGCATTTCAGGGGTCGTTTGAAAGAAATAATTTGTTCCCACTCTAGCAATATACTTAACATAATTATTCATGCATAGCCCCCGATCATCCTGGTTTAAAGATATCTTGAGACGTTTTATTAAAGGCTGAAATTTTGTACATTACCTCACCGGTGTATGGGGGCACATTTTTCTAATTGGGAATTTATTTGTACGGGGATCGTATACAAATTAAAAATGGACCAGAGGAATTTTGCTTTAACAGAGCCTTATTTCCGACCTTATTTTGAGCATTTTTTTTTTCAAATTACATTGCCGACTTATCTTTAAAAGATAAAGAATTAAAGCCCGTTATCACCTTTTTGGAACATCCTGTATATTTTAGTACTTAGTATATTTTACTATCCGCCTCTGGCAACCAGTTAGTTCACCATGTTAATGAATCTTGTTGGGATAGAATCTTATTTATCACCGGCTTCCTTGGCACTGAAATCTCTCAGATTCTCAATGGAATTTAAAATTAAGATGTTTACAAACAGGGGCGGTCCTAAGGTAGGTGGCGCCTTCAGCTAACGTAAAAAAGACACCCCCCTCTACTCAGTTTTTGAGTTCGAAATGACGCCCCTTCGAAGCCGGCACCTCGATACGATGCTTACCTTGCTTGCAGTATCGGGCCGCCCCTGGTTACAAAAATAAGATGGTTAATGATAAAAACCTACCAAAAGGTACAGATTATTTTCGCCCTATATTAATTCTGAAGAGCTTCTGGATATATAGGCCCAGTGGCGGTTCCAGAGGGGGGGGTCACGGGGTCATGACCCCCCCAAAATGGTGTACAACTAAGGGGCCTAGATTAACCATCCCCCTCCCTCCAAAAAAAATGAGGGTCCAAGCCGAGCTTGGACAGGGGCCCCAAATTCAGAGGCCTTGCATACACACTTTCTGCAGCACATTGTGCTGCTGAAAGAGACTTCCTCTTTAGAAGACCATTGGTTTCTAACGAGAACTAGTTTATTTTATAACACTAAAGTATGCACACAATATTCTACGTGCTCAGACGTTGCTCTTTGGCAGAAAAATATGCAGCCGTTTTGTAAATATGTGCGTTTATCCATATTCATCCATATATGCAGGGCAAAGGAAGAGGGAGTCACAACGAGCCTGATTAAGGTAAGGGTGGATAGGGTAGTTGCCCCGAATCCACAATAAAAGAAAACTCTCAAAATCAAAAAATGGTTTGTAGAAAAATGTGTGAATTGTGTGTGCGTAATACATTACACTCGTATTCAACCCCCCCCCCCCACACACACACCCTTTCAAATAGCCTTCCTCGTCTTCAAAAGCACTCTAAGGAGCACCTATGTTTGTAAATAATTAATTTATGGAATCCAAATCTAGCGTAACTACTACAAGACCATAAAAATTATAGAGAGGAGGGGGGGGGGGTCACGAGGGAAGGGGACCATACCTAAACAGGGCCGTATTACACATCAAGCTGAGTTATGCTTCCTTTTGGGCTATGGGCTCCAGGGCGGCCTGCGTTAAAATTTAGAAGAAAAAAAAACCCATAATCAAACGTTATTAAAGCTATTTTAGTGTTAATATTTATACAGCATTTGTAACTCTGAAAAAATAATTCTGATTAATTAGCGACTTTGTACACAATAAAAAATTTCCGGCATTGTTAGCCACTACACTTCTTAATTGAAATTTGAATGAATATGTGCTAGAAAGTTTGAAGCTGACTATTTAGCTTGAAGTTTTATGTGCACATTTCAGTGATGACCTGCATTAGACAGATCATTGTGATATATTTTGAAATTCAATAAAGTAATGAGAATTTTTAGCACTACGTCTACTCGAAAGAGCTATGGTAATCATAAGAAGGCTTTTAAACAAAAACAAACCTTCCTAACTAACCCTGTCATTACATTCCATGATTATAATCGTTTAAATATGAAATTTGTTCCATAGGAAAAACTGTTTTTCCCTTTGAAAATGAATATCTGGAAGCAAGCAGTTCTGCAAAATTTAAGTATGGAATGATATACTACGCATTAGCTCCAAAAACCCAGTGTCCTGTAAAACATTTTTCTCTCCGAAAACTCATGTTTTCTTTCAGTGTCCAAAAAAATTCTAAGGGAAATCGCATGCTCAACTAAGCGCTGATCAGGTGTTTTTCATTGATGAACACCAATCCATTAATTAGTAGAGGCATATCTTTTTAAGTTTAAAGATGGGTATAGTAAGGGGTCAAGAACCATTATAAATTCTTAGTGTTCCGAGTATGAAAGCTATTAGTTTACCAGGGAGTTGCCGACACCCTCAAAGGCCATTTTTCAGTTCCATTATGCGTTTCACAAATGAACAGCATGTGGATTTGTTTTCGAAAAGCATACACTTCTTGCATCTGCTTTCTGGTGTAGAACTCTCTTTAGGACTATGTAGCAGACATTAACTAATGTTCCATTTTAAACCCAGACTAATAAGTAAAAGGCTCAGTGTCGCCCACTTCGGCATTTCGGATACAAGTAACAAAACTTGAATGCGAATTTTCTTATGTGTCGAAGACAAAGCACAAATGGGACAAACGAGTCTGCCTCTGCAAGACTAGAAACGAAAAGTTGTAAGAAAACGCCACAATGGACAAGGAGAAATGGGGAAAAACAATATAGCCCCTCCCCCAGTCATTTTAAATTGCTTATTAAAAAAATTATCTACCTTCCAGATTTTATGCTTATTATGCCTAATTAACTTTTTATAATAGAACTTTTTTATTATGGGGGTGTCCAACTTATGATTTTCCACAGTTATAGTAATTTATCAGTGTTCAATTTTTAATCTTTTACCTTTATTTATTTTTATGTGTACAACATTTTTACTTTTTCGTATTTCAAACAATTTTTTTTAATATTCTCCAATTGATTTGAAACAATAACAGTGGCCGAGTGCTTAAGACCACTGAAAGTGGTAGATGGCGGCTAGGGTTCTGGCCTACCGCGTGGCTGTCGATCTAAAGGTCCAGAGTTTTGGGTGGTTTTCTCCAGATGTAACGTGATTATGCTATAGAACGCCTTAAAAGTTCTCCACCTAAAGCATACTCCCCTTTAGATATATACCCCTCGTGTAGCTTTGCCTTAATCAATAACCTAATCTCGTTACAATAACAATTATTGTTACAATAAATCTCTAACTCTGAAAAGTATTTGTATAGTCTCATTAAAAGTCTATGTCGAAGAAACAAAATCTGCCTCACGATCTTGGTACACTGTTACACATGAACTGATTTCAGTGATTTCACAAGAGGTTCGAAAAAATTAAGGATCATTTTTTAGAAGCTGCACTACACAATGAAATAAATAAACGGTGAATTTTATGAACTTTTAGAAAAAAAATTCTTAAACATGGAATTGCCCAGAAACATTTTTCAAAAAGGGATACATTTTACAAAATTTCGATATTTAAGATTTTTTTAATTTAATTTTTTTCCCTATAAAGTTCGTAACTGATCTAAGTTTATCCTCTATTTCAATGTATAGTACAACTTGTAAAAAGAATTACGTATATTTCATTTATCCATAAAAAGGTTTTATGTGTTTTTTCTTTTAAGAAATATGACTAGATATTAAGGAACTTATCAGTGAATTCGATTGTATGTCTAATAACTGTATATTTTATGTATATTAATAAATATATGTGTATATAATTTTTTTCGAATCATCCAGCAAGAATAACCTTAGTACGGAATACTTATTTTGCGATGTTTTGCTCTTTTCCAAAAAATCATCCAAAATTTTTACGTTGTGATCGTGCGTTGGAATTGAAGCAAAGTTCTGAAAACAAGCCTTTTGATCACCCAAGTAGACTTTCGTAAGCTGTAATAACAAAGAACTATACATAAATCTTTATTAATAGAAAACATGAATGACTGACAAATTTGACTTTGATCAAAGTCATAAGGTGTCTTTTTGAGTGGTCGAAAAGCTGAAAAACTGAGAGGTTAAACATTTAAGAAAATTCTATAGTAGTTAGATTAAATGATTGAAGATGGCAAATCGAAAAAATAAGTTTTTGCTTAAGCCAAGTTGATAAAAATTACTTTTTTTTTACAATCAACAATTAAATCGTAAAATTTTTATGAAATACAAATTAAATGAATAAATTAAGACTTTTTAAAATGAGCCTCCCCACATTTTTTCTTGGAGCGTAACATCATTTTAAAATTAAAGTTTATATCTATAACTCTTTCGAATGCCTGAATGATTTGTCATTTTGATCAGGGACCAGAATATTTTAAGGGATAGGCCAAAGCTAAGCCCGGATCCAGGCCCTTGGTCTTAAGGGAAAACTAGTCTCATTCTCGACTCAACCTGAATAAATGATGATCCGAATAATTTTAATCGTCAAATGTTATTTCCACACACATTCTCAGAAAATTATCTGAAATGGAAAGACGAATTTTCTATAAAAATTAATTTTATTATGAATTGCCTTTGTTGAATACATGTTTATACAATTCAATAAAAAAGCTCCTAATTGGGGCCAGAGCCGAAGCTAGGGGTTGGCGAGATCTGCCCCCCTCCCTCCCAAGGGACGCAAGCGGAAGAGGGCAGAGCCTTATTATCGCATGGGCAAATCGGGACTTTGCCCAGGGCTCAAAATTTCATGAAAAAGAAAACAAATTTCATAGATGGTGGCCCCAAATTCATCAATGCCTGGCCCCTGTTGGCCATAATCGGGCCCTGTAAGAGGGGTGCACATTGAGCTGGAACACAAGAGGTTTAAATATAATTTTAATGTTTTTCTTTTTTCAAAAAGCACTTTTGTAGGGAAGGATAGATAGAAATTTATAAAACTACAATGATTATGGGGGTGTGTGTTGAATAGTTATTAAGTTGTTCAAAGTGTACGGGGCCCAAATTTAATAAATTTTATAGGTGGGGTCCCCAAATTCATCAATGCCCAGGGCCCCTATTGATCATAATCGGGCCCTGCCTAGTTATCCGCCTCTTTGGGGCCTACATTTGCATAAGGGTCCAGGGCCTCAAGAAGTCTTCAGACGTCCCTCGTCAATCGTCATGACCCCCCCTAAACTGACAGTCTGGAACCGCCCCTGTATAGGCCGTTATCAAAAAATGGAAAGAAAGAAAATAAAAAATAAATAAAAGGAGGAAAATCTGAAACACACTTTTAGATTTTAAATACGCACTAAAGTACTGGAACAGCTTTAGTATCGCCCACTCGCCATTCTTGGAGCCTTTAGTTTTTCGCCAAATCTTCGCCAAGTGCCGTGTTTTGTAAAAGGTTTACCTTTCAGACTCTTGGCGCAACTCCCGAGTTTCAGAATGGCAGACCATCTTGTTTCCACACACAAAAAACTTCGACAAATACATATTACACTTTCATCTACTGATACAACGATATTATTATCCAGGAGCACATAAAAAAGTAAATGCATTTCATTTGCTATAGCTTACTAATTTTTTTATTTTTCGTTAATTTTAAAATTATCACTTTTTTTTGCCCGTACAAAAGCCCTTTTATAACAAAAATACAAACAAAAAATGTCAGCAATCATTAGTCAACGCAAAACTCCCTAAAGCTTAAAATTCTCCCAATTGATATCCCTTATTATCTCAAAAAAGTCATTGCACAAATATATCCTATCGTAAGAGGCGTATTCAAAAAACTTAAATTCACAACGGACTACGAGTTTCCATCATTAAAAGTCAGCCATCTTGTTTTTAAACACAATAACGTCGATAAGAAAAACCTATTTAAACAAAATTCCTAGTAAACTCATACATGAAGTATCTATTTGCAACTCCTTGACTTTCCCAAACATTTCCACTAACTTGAAAACTCAAATGTAAAATGACTAATAAAAAAAACATACCTTTTAACTTCTCTATGCAAGTCCCGAAAAGCTGATGTTCTATTTATTAAAAGCTGATATTCTATAAGTTAGTGCCATCTATCGACGGCTTTGTAAAATAAAAACTCAATTGTATACTTTTTGGGAGGGGATAAAAGATAGTTTTTTTGTATATTATAGGAACAGTGTCTTTTTCGCGCGATAAAAAGTAACCTATTTGTTAATCCAGGACTTTAACTGTCTTTATTCCAAATTTCACCCAAATCCGTCAAACCGTTTCAGCGTGAAAGAGTAACAAACATACATATAAACATTGACATTTATAATATTAGTAGGATTTATATTTATAGATACACTAGCTGAAGTACCCGTTCTTCGCACGGGAATGAATGCACTTTTTGATATTAATATTTGTTGTGATTACTATTTATTGTAATAAAGAGATATAGCAAAATGGATATCGCGTTATATTGTGTTCAATAATCATGCATACTGAATTTCAAGGCAATCGTTTTTACGGTGCAGAAGGCGATGCGGCGTAGCACAATCTAGTGGCGAGTTTTAGCAAAACGGATACGGCAAAAATATTCTTCGCATTCAAATATCGATGTATACGAATTTTCATGACGATCGGCTGAATAGTCTTGAAGTTCATGTGTTGACGCGACATCTAGTGTCAAGTTATAGGAAAATGGATCGTGCCAAACTCTTCCCCGCGTTCAAATATCTATGTATACCTATTTTCATAGCGATCATTCGCACAGTCAAGAAGTGATACACTGCAGGGCCATCTAGTGGTTAATTAAAGTAATGATTTGCTACAGCGCCGTCATGTGGCGAGTTATAGCAAAATGTATAACGCCAAAATATTCTCATTTTTCAAATAGCTATGTATACTGATTTTCATAGCCACCGTTTGAATGGTCAAAAATTTGGTCTGCTGCAGCGTCATCTAGTGGCGAGTTAAAATAATAATGCATTGCAGTGCCATCTAGTGGTGAGTAACATCAAAAGTAACGCAGTTAGAATATATTCTTCGTTCTCAAATGTGTAAGTATAAAAAATTTTATGCCGATCAGTCGAACGGCATAGAAGTTGATGCGTTGCAGCGCTATTTAGCGGTAAGTTACAGCAAACGGATAGTGAAAAATATTCTCCGTGTTCTAATATTCGCGTGTACCAAATTTCATCGAAATTTGTTGGACCATATTCGCATAGCAAACGGCTAAACGGAATAGAATTCGACGTTCTGCTGCGCCACCTAGTGAAAAGTTAGAGGAAAACGGATAGCATAAAAACCTTCTCCATGATAAAAGACTTAGGTGAACCAAATTTCATGGTGATCGGTGAAACGGTGCTGGAGTTTTTCAACCTCCTACACACATACCAACATTCATTTTTATCTATAACCAGTCTTATTATACGTATATACCAGTCTCAAGTAAAATCCAGTTTCAAATCTAAGCCTCGCCAAAGTGCCAGCATACGCCATTTTGCAAGAGTTTTTTCAGGGAATCATTCGAAGCATTGACTTAGCAGCAATCAAAATGGGAAATGGTTCGACCGCCAGGCATTTATTTGAAAAGTGGAATCCCTTAATACAGCCGCATTTTTTAAATTATCAACTATAACATGTTTTATTCATCGTTACCTCGATGTACTAAATGCGGAGATTTCAATTTTCTGAAATTTAGCGGATTTCCCCCAAGTTAAATCAATGTACTCAATTGGCGAGAATTCTGAAGCTATATCGCTTGAAATGTCCTAATAACTGCATTATTTCTGCACGGATAGTTAAAATTTAATGCTGTATTCTAAGAAAACCTATACACTTGTTTTCAAAAATGCTATTCCCTTAAGCTCTCAGTAAATTGAGCCAAAAAGCCTAAAACTGTGCAAACCGCTAGAACTCACTCTCTAAAAATCGGCCTATCAGCCATTTTATTTTTCGCCAAACTAAAAAAAATTACATATTAGTCTCGGATATCTTCGATCCTCATTGTTTTGCGTATAAAACATTTCATTCCTGCTCTCATTTCTTATGCGCACACGATATTATAATTAAAAAAAATAACCAAAAAAAAATAAAGTAAAAAAATCATTATTATTCTTTTATTTTTACTTTAAGAATTTAAAACATTTTATTCGGCAAAATCGCCACACATGGCAACCAAGATGCTTATTTCACACACTTTTTTCACTACAGGGGTTAATATTACGTAAAGCTTTCTGCGTGGAGAACATAAAAAATCTCTTAAATTCCGGGAACGGAAATTAAGGGAACCCTTCAGGAGGAAAACGTTTTTAAGTGGAGTTTCAAAGTTTTAAAGTGGACTATCATTTATTCTATATTATTTTACATATCTGTGTAAAATTTCAGGCTGACAGGTCCATTTTTGTGGAATTGTATACTACCCAAATCAACAAATTGACAAACAGAATTTCATTTTTATTTATAAGATAACCTACGCTTGTTTTTAAAAATACCCTCTCATTAAATTGCGCCAAGCGCTAGAATCATAGAAAATCTGACACACTTTCAGATTTTTAAATACGCACTAAAGTGCTATATATAAAAAGAGTTATAATCCATGGGTCTTCCCTATTTTCGTTCCTTCTTTCATTAAGTTGGAAAGTGTATCATTATTCATGAGTGTGATTAAACAAAATTAAAATTGATATTTCTAACATCCTTTTTTCTGGATGTAATACATTAGATGCAGAAAAGCTGCTCTGAAAAATGCACAATTCCAACTGAATGAAAATTTCAAAAACTTATACGCAGGTGTATTCATAACCCAAATAGCAGACGATTAAATTACGATAAATAGCGCCAAGCGTTAGAATCCTCCTCAAAATCGCGAGAATGCTGAAGATAGATCGCTTGAAATCCCTTAATAACTGCATTATTTTCGCAGGGATCATTAAAATTTAACGCTGTATTCTAATAAAACCTTTGTACTTGTTTTCAAAAATCCGTTTCCTTAAGCTCTCAGTAAATTCGCCAAGCCGGAAACTGTGCAAACCGCTAGAACTCACTTTCTCGGCATTTGAGCCATTTTATTTTTTCGCCAAACTAAAAAATTTTAACATATTAGCCTCGGAAATCTTCAATTCTTATTGTTTTGCGTATAAAACATTTCATTCCTGCTCCGATTTCCCATGCACACGATATTATAATTAAAAATATATATAACCTTACGACTATAAACTAACAAAAAAAAATCATTATTATTCTTTTATTTTTACTTTGAGAATTTAAAACATCTTATTCGGCAAAATCGCCACATATGGCAACCACGATCCTTATTTCACACTTTTTTCACTACAGGGGTTACAATTACGGAAAGCTTTTTGCGTGGAGAACATAAAAAATCTCTTAAATTCCGGGAACGGGTGGACTTTCAAAATTTTAAAGTGGACTATGATTTATTCTATATTATTTTACATATCTATGCAAAATTTCAGGCTGATAGGTCCATTTTTGTGGATTTGTATACAACTCAAATCCACAAACAAACAAACAAACAGAATTTCATTTTTTTTATAAGATTTAGTGCGGTCAGTATTGGCATCAAGAAGTTAGACAAACGGGCGCGACTCATGTTTTTGTAGAACTACCGAATTATAGAGCATGAAGATAAACGTCATTTGCAGATCATGTTCGGATTAAGCTTCTATTACTGCGGACGTTATAAAACTTACTTTCTCTGAAAGTGCTTGAACTTTCGTATGGCGAGGACATCTGGAACAACTTAGATGCGTATAGAAATGTGGATCAGCTATTCCTGTAAGGATAATCTTCTCTGGATTCGCGAGGGGGGGGGAAGCATTATTCTAATGGCACAAAAAGAAATTATGTGAGATTTTTGAAGCAAATTAGCATTGAATCGAATTTACGGAACATAGTACTATTATGCGCAGTTAAATTTGAATTCAAATAAGTATGCGCATGTTTGTGTGATGCTTTGAAAACAGGAACAACTTTTTGTACGTAAACGCTCCCCTTTTCCCATAAGAAGTTCAAAATGTTAGATACCGGTGAACGTGGTTGTTTATCTTGTGGGTCTGTACACTAGGGTGCATCGAAAAAACCTTTTTTTCGAAATTCGCTTACCTTTAGTGCTATTTTTTTTTGGCCAAATTGGTTCAATAATAAGTGTGCCAAATTTCAACTCGATTGGTTAAGGTCTTTAGTTGCCGCTTTGGTCATAAAGTTTGAAAAAAAATGAAAAAAAAGCAACTTTTTGAAAAATTTCTAAAAAATACAATTTTTTTGAAAATTTCCTGTCCTTAGCAATGAATTTATCCTCACTTGACTCAATAATAAGTGTGTAAATCTTCAGCTCGATCGATAATATCTTCAGTTGCCGGAATGAGCCTAAAGTTTGAGAAAAAAGTACATTCCACTGACATTCTTTAGAGACATTTCATCTCTTTAGCATTAATATTTTGTGTGTACATCAAGTCTCAATAACGTAAATAATATAAGAAACTGTTATGTGTTTGCAATAGCCGCTAACAAATCCGTAGCCTCCGTATTCTCCCGATTTGACCCCTTGTGACTGCTTTCTGATGGCACACTTGAGGACTATGTCAACCGGAACCATTCAAAAGAATGTTTATACTTATAGACAATGTTCATCTATCAATGTTCATCTATCTTGCAGCTCTCCCTGTTACCCGTTTTGTACGTGAGGGGGCCGTGTTGGGGGTTCCAGTCCCACTTCTCGAATATTTTTCAGCAGAAAATCCATACATTTATAATTTTTAACTTAAAAATTTCGCCTTTTAGATCTATCGCCTTAAGATTATATCTATGAGCCCCCTCTCCTTAAAGAAACTCTGTGCATGCTTTTGTCTCCGGATTGACAAAATCTGGGACAGGACGAATGTAGCCCGTCCCAGCTTTTGATCCGGCCCGTGTAGCATATCAAAATCCTATATAAAACCCACACAAATCATTCAAAATCCTATATAAATCTCTATTATATAGCTCGCGACTTCGCTGACATCCTAAAGTTTGACCCGCAACCCTCGAAAGGTTGCCCATACCTGCTCTAAATTGTCAGTGACACCGAACTTCCAATCTTCAGAATCTACAGAAGCAGAGGTTCCCAACCTTTTTACAACTTTGACCCCCTTGAAAAAAAAATTTCAATAGACCCCCTATTTTTTTAATATTTAAAAGAACTACTATGCATAAAGTTGAAGGATAGTTCAATAATAAAAAAGCTATATTTTATTAAACCAATCCCAATTTTACAGAATTATATGTAAATGAAGCATAGTGTGCCCGATAAAGTCCGTTTTCACCCCAATAATTTCTGAATGGTAAGAGCTATAGTCATAAAAGTGGGGTCTTAGTATAGTAACGTTCCTATGCGCTACAAATATATATATATATATATATATATATATATATATATATATATATATATATATATATATATAGATAGATAGATAGATAGATAGATAGATAGATAGATGGTTAGATAAATATACGCTTACAGCGCCACCTGGTTGACTAAATTTGGAGTTACCGTTCTTAACATAAAAAAGGTTGGAGATACGGAAAAAAATAGTAAATTACAAAGTTGTTCAGCATCACCGATTTATTAATAAAAGACATCTTGATCACATTAATGTTAAAAATTGAAAATGCCAAATTCAAGGAGTAAAAAAAGTATTGCTGACCATAGGCGTAGAGTTATATGGGCCCGTGGGGCTCGAGCCCCCCCAATAAATTGTGAATAGGGGCTGAGCCCACCCAATAATTGATCACTCAATACAGAAAACTAATTTATACCAACATTAAAAAAAAAGTTTTTCACGCCATTTACAAACGTTCAAAAAAACTTTTACTTGTACTTTTAAAAATTTTCTTCTTTTGATTTGAATCATGATTTAGTTTTCATAGTGACGCCACGTAACACACAATGTTACTAAAAGCTACCCTCGCCAGGCTCTGGTTCATTAAAATCAGACTATGCAATGTAAAGTATGACATGAAGAAAAGTTCAGATGTGTCTAAAATGCACTCTCTCATCGAAAATGTTTCTTCCTCCTTTGGATTTTTTACTTTGCTTCTATTTTTAACTTATAACATGGTAGAAAAATACTAACATGGATACTTACTTTACATAGGTGTAAATTCTATGGACCCATAGAGCTCGAGTGCCTCCAATAATTTACACTTATATATAGTAAATCATAGCTACCAACTACTACAGAATAGAATTAACCACTTTTTGTAAACAGTATATTTTTTTGAGTAAGTTATATGTACGTGAATCAGTGGCGTAGCCAGATATTTATCATGGGGGGGGGGTTTACGACTTCTGCAACTGACATATATGTATACGGGTGTATGATAAGGGAGTGAAGAATATACATTTTGTATGGCAAAAAATTCCTCATGGGGGGGGGTATGACCCCCCTAAACAACCTCCCCCCTTGGCTACGCCACTGACGTGAATATATGTGATTGTCGGGCCCGGCCCCCCCAATAATTTTGAAAACTTTACGCTTATGTTGCTGACATTTTGTCTGCGTGTCACTAGCCATATTGTAAAACCTCCAACAGAAATTGCAGACCAGCCCCGGCTTTAAATATGTGAATTACAACGCAAATTAATATTATATTATGAATATTATATATGTGAATTACAACGTAAATGAATATTATATATGTGAATCAATATTATGTATGTGAATTACAACGTAAATGAATATTTATAAATAGTAAAACGGATATTATTATCTATCAATTATAATCCTTAAAAATTAAATAAAAAATTTTAAAACAGAAAAATTTATAATCGACCCCCAGTAGACCCCTAGAACACTATAGATCCCTGTAAAAGCTTCGTAAACACCCAAGGGGTTCACCTGGACTCCGTTGGGAATCACTGCCCTAGAGGATCTCCGAGGGTGACGTTGATAAATCAAGGCTATCCAATCAAATAAGCTGCCAGTCTTCAACTTAAAAGGAAATAAAATATTAGATATCCATATAATAATAATATGAAACTTTTGCATAGTATAATTAAGCACCACAGTCTAAACTTTCATACTTTTCAACGTTGTTGAAAAGGGATTCTGTTTCGTTTGTCTGCCTGTCTGAGCTAGCCTTGATTTGTCTGGTACTTACTTCTACATCAGTGGTTCCCAACTGGCGGGGTGAGCGAGAAAAGTAGGCAAAGAGCAAGCGCTAATGCCTGTTTTAAAAATCTTCATATTGATTCTTACTTTTACTTCGAAATATATATTTTTTTGCTTGAAATGTATATTCAAACTTTACCGGCAACGTTATTTTGTAGAAAAGGCGACTAAAGGTTCATTGTTGAAGAATAAAAATCATGCTGTATGTATGCTGAGGAATATGGGGTGGGGTGTGGTCATCCTTTGTTAGGGAGGTGCAATGTTAAACCGTAGAACAGCGGTTTGGGAACCGCTGTTCTACAGGATATTTATTACTGGACTTCTGGATACCATGAAGAAGTCTATGGCTATAAACATCATACTTTTTAAATTTTATTATTATTATTATTATTACTAAGCTTTCCTTATTATAATTTATTTTTAATGTTTGATTATCGGGAAAAAAGTACCACCTCTGAGTTCATCAAGCACAGCCAACAGCATTCTCTTTTGGAAAAAACTAATTACATGTTTGATATCCATATTCATCTGACGGAGTTTCCCAGAAACCTGAAACTTTATTCATATAGAGTACACTGCAAATATAGCCAGTAGCGGATCCAGGGGACTTCAGCCACCCCTCCAAAAGAGATTGCTAAAGGGTAAAATTCAGCTTTATTATACACTTTAAATAGTAAAATGATCATATTTTATTACTTAGCCCCTCCCAAAAGCATGCACATTGGTTTAGACTAAAATTTTGATTTATGGTACATTTTAATTAAGTATAATAAGCTTTTTTTTTAATTTAGCCCCTCCCAAAAAAATTTCTGGATCCGCCACTGAATATAGCAACGTTGCCTCCAATTCTTCCAAGTTTTTTAGTTCAAACTATTTAAATTCAGCTTTTTATTATTTTTTTCCCCTGACTGTTTTACTGTTTTATAATAATTATAAAAAAAATTTGACAATTTTTGGCGACTTTAATATCTAAGTTCTTGACATGACTGTTAAATCCCGACCAAAACGTGCGTTAAAAGTGCCTTATTCTCGAAAACTCACCAACCATGGAAAAAGTGGGTGCGCTCAAAAAGCCTGTATGTACGTCTTTTTAACATTTCGAAATACATGAGCGATTTACGGTAATTCTTACGTATGACACGCACAGAAAATCAACCATTAGACGTAGACATAGGTAAAAGAGAGAAAAAATCAGTGTTAGGAAGCGGATAGCCATGCAGTTCCCCAGAAACTTGTTTGCACTCCTATCAAACCCCCTTAAAATGGCCCCCTAAATCACCATTCGGAGCGCCGCTTTGCCTTACTTTTTTGTTTGTTTTTGCTTTTGGAATCAGTAAGTTGTTGTTGTAGTAGCAAGTAACCTTCATGGCTTCTAGGGAAGACGGGAGGGAATATGTTAATCTGCATATCCGTAGATAAGGGGGAGGAAGGGGACTGAACCCAACGAACGTCACGAGGAATGCAGCAGGTTATAAACAGACTGGACTTGCTCAGTTGTTTACTGGCACTGCAAAGCGTCAGCTTTTCCAGGTACGTTGCAGAAACTTTCGAGTTTATGGTGTTTTTTTCCTGTGAAGGTATGCTTTGAGTAATATTATATTTTTATGTTGTGCCTTTAAATCTGGTTCATTTAGACTATCATGTTCCTTGCGAAACAGGGGATGACTAATAAGACTGCAGCTCCCCCCCCCCCCCCAAATAAGAAGAAGCCATTTTTTAAAAAGAGCTATTCTACTAGTAAAGGCCTTGTACTACCTACGGTCAGATAACCCATTAGGCTTAGTAGGCTGTAACTTATGTGCTCCGAGACGGTTTATGAAATATATCTAAATTATTTTTTCTTAAAAGAACTGTATAAACAAATTTTTTATAAGCAAATATTTATTCTTATCTGAAAGCTATACATATAATATTTAATGTTTATTGATTTCCATGAATACCTCCGCCTCTGATCGGTGAGATAGGATGGATTTGTATGTTGCAATAACAGTTTGGGATTGAATATTCTCTTAAAAAACATTTTATCTATAGTCCATCTTTAAATAAAATGCTACCTTTTTTACTTATATTTATTGTATGTTAAATGCGAAAACAAACTTTATTCCCTTTCGAGGAACAAATATTCAGCTAATCAAATAAGTGTCAGATCCTGGAAAGTTTTAAGGAAGAGGCACCAAGTAGGACAAATCTTTAAAGCGCAATATCGAAGATGGGTCACTCTTTTTTTTTTTATAAATATCGAACCCATATTTAACCTGTTCGCTCTCATCATTTAAAAAGACACAACGTAAAAGACTCCCATTCTGTAACCGATGCAGCTTCCCAGAATGGTTTTTTTGAACGCCCCGCTGTGTCCCAGCGTTGCACTTGCTAAACGTTACGTTTAAGCTTTCGAATCTACCGGGTGCGCAAGTGCGGTGTTTGGCACACGGCACGTAAAAAAAAAAGAAAAAACACTATGGTATGCAGCCAGTAGCGCATCCAGAATTTTTTTGGGGGAGGTGCTAAATTTTGAAAAAAGCTTATTTCACCCAAACAAAATGTACAATGAAGCAAAATTTTAGTAATGTAAGTTAAGTTAATTAACTAAGTTAATTAAATAAAAGTTAATTAAATAAAAGCGTTAAGTTAATTAAAAGTAATGTAAAACTTTTTGGGAGGGGCTAAGTTATAAAAAAAGATCATTTTATCTACTTAAAGTGTATAATAAAGCAGAATGATACCCTTTAGCAATCTCTTTTGGGGGGGGTGAAGCCCCCTAGCCCCTCCCATGGATCCGCTACTGTATGCAGCATCGGTCAAAGAAGGAGGAATCTTCCCCTTCGTGCTTTTTTAAATAATGGGAGCGAATAGGTTAAACATGGGTTCCATAACAGGTTTAAGTTCCCTCGGGGCCATCCCCCCCCATTGGATCCGCGACCGAGTTTACTTAGGAAACGGTTTTCATGTTCCTTAAAATCTTTCCTAAACCTGCATATTTTACTCGCAAAATGAGAGAAACATTTCTACAGGAACGGCCTAAAAGCAAAATGCTGTGTGTGCAAGAATGAGTTTTGGCATCCCATACAATCAAAATGGGGAGAGAGCCCTACCAAAAATGATACGGGTGCTCTGTACCAGAAATTTGTCGGAATTTAATAACTGAACTTGGTATTTTAACGCAAATAAAAAACCAAAAAGTAAAACTAATAAATAGTATTTATACATATAATAAAAAAGAGTGTCTGTCTGTGTGCTTGTCGTTCGCGTAGCGGACTAACTATCCGATCGACTCTTTTTTTTTTTTTTTTTTTTGTTTGTGATATGGCAACGCTACACTAGGGCGATCTGCCAAGGGGGGGGGGAAGGGTGCCTTGGTAGGAGGACTTTCTAAGGAGTTCTAACGCGTGTTCATGTTACATCTGGAGAAAACCTATCAAAACTCCAGACCGTTAGATCGACAGCCGCGCGATGGGACCCGAACCCGGGACCTTAACACTTCGGCCATCTACCATTTTCAGTGGCATAACCACTGAACTATCCGACCGAATTGCACCAAATCTGCAGGGGGGTTCCCAAGCATCCGGGAGTTTGCACCTCTGGCGTAGTATTTATAATTTTTGAATTAGTTCTTGAATTATTTTATATTTTGCGTTATTTTCGACCGTTTTCTGTATTTGCCCTCCGAAAATGAAGGCTTCCGATCGTCCTAAAGAAAAAAGTAATAACACGATCGGAAAGAGGAAGGAGTTTTCTTTCTAAAGAGACCTTCATTTTTGAATTAGCTGCATTTCCCGATTTTTGATAAATAAAAATCGACAACCCTTTTCTCTGGCAAATTCGTGTGAATTTCAGAACGAGGAGTCTATCTCAGCAGCTATGGAATATTTCGACTAAAAAAAAATATACTGTTACGGACAAACTGCTCAGCTTTCGTTAAAAAAAAAAATCAAGCGGATAATTTTTTAATCAGCTAAAAAATTAATTAGTAAAACCCGTACGAAAATAATTTGAAACTTCCGAAGACAGAAGAAGGGATTTTTCGACTAGCATCACATGATATCAAAATGAAGAACCAGAGAAGGAATAATTCTTTTCTCCGGAGAGTGTGTGGGTAGGGTCCGAAAAAAAAAAAAAAAAAAAAAAAAAAAAAAAAATGAACACCCTTCTGTTTTTCTTTCTTTATCACTTCAGTTCAGGGGGGCAGAGCCGCCTCCTCATTGGAATATTTGCTAGCATTGTTAAATTTATTTTACTAGAAAGAGAAACGGGCTGTTGAGAGAGAGGAGAGAACCCTTCGGTCGCAAAGCAGACGGGTTGCTCATTTTGGTCGCGAAGCGGCCGTCGCACAGTGGAGTATTCGTATCAAAATCCTGGCCAAAAAGCGAAAATTTTAAATTTGTTTAAAAACAGTAATATATATGTTTTTGGATAGCCTAGTAACTGATGCATCATGAGATACATGTTTTTCGACCATAATTCATATGCAAAAGATGCAACACTCGGTTTAAAAGCAAGTTTCTTCATTTACGTCAAGAGATTTCAGCGTTTTCTATTACTTCATCTTGCATTTTTTACAGGCTCTTTAAATTAATTTACTGGTTTGATACTTAGTATAATTGTAGTAAAACATATGTATTTTGATTATATGTATCTATTAGCTTGAAAAAATAATATGCATTTATTTAAAAAAATTGTAAACTTTTTTTTTCTAATTTTTTTTTCAAAAATCCACATTTCAAAAAGCTTTTTGAAAGGGTGTCGCGGCTTGTCGCGCCTAATTTCAACTATAATCGTAATTATTACAATATTGAGTGTCTATTCCAAGAAAAAAAATGTTCCCCCAGCATCAACCATTTTTATAAAAAAAAATTATTTATACAGCGACATTTTTATTTTTTCGATAATTTTTCGACGGGTGATCGCAAAAGGATGCAAACATACGCGCTTGTATTTCTCATAAACTATAAATTATGTGCAACTGTTTGGATAAAGGTATATAAAATTTCATTTAAGTTAAGATTTAACATCAGCATTTTAAATTCAGTGTGCAATTTCTTATTTTTCTGATGTAAATTTGCTATAAGAAGAAAATTTCTACATATTCCAAAATTGCCCTTTCTTAGTCCTGTAAATAGTCCCATCTATGTACAGCTTAGTTTTCCATTTATGTCGTAAATTGTGTCCAAAGCAAAAACTCCACATTTTTGTTTCTCAAAGGTTGGCAACTGTGACTTCGGGTCATTGAAATGTGAGTGTGTAAACAGAAACACGTGCTAGCTCTTTAAATCATTTTGAAGTGCTGGCTTGAAATACATTCTTTCTCCTCCAGCTTGGAATGAGATTTTATGGGTTTGCAAGGAGGCTTCTTTGAAGCAGTGTCCTTTTAGCTGCTCTAGACAAAGGCCAGGGAAAAAGAACAAGCCTTATAACAGTGAGACCCTACACCTTCTTCTTCCAGAGGGGTCCGATGGTGGTCCCTCTCTCTCTCTCTCTCTCTCAAAAAAAAAAAAAAAAAAAAAAGTGGATTCTAAGTGAAGACGTATATCAAAGTTCAAAAGAATCGGAATGAAAAAGTTAATCTTCAGAGAAAAGTGAAAAATATAAAAAATTTTTTGATAAAAATTGATTTATAGATAAGTATTATTATAAGTATTATTAAAGTATTACATTTATATATTTTTATTGTTGTTAAGGCACAGCTAGACGGCTATTTGTCTAACGGGAAGGTTGCCTTGGGCGGAGGACTTTTTAAGGGGTTCTATTGCGTATTCACGTGACATCTGGAGAAAATCGCCCAAAACTCCAGACCGTTAGATCGACAGACGCGTGCTATTATATTTATAAGTGGTATTATACAATAGCAGTACTTCCCAGTAAGGGACACTCCCCGAACAAGACATTTGTTAGAAACCAACTTCGAGTCGTTTGGTGATATATCGCCAAATTTGGCGACAACACGCTGTTTTTATATAATTTAAGATGTATATAAAACTAAAAAGTCAGTCAAAAGTCAACAGTAATGATTTTAACGTTAAAACACATGAAAAATATTTTTGGCCAGGATTTTGGCACAGATACTCCACAGTGGCGACGGCGGACCAGATAGTTGCCGAAGACGGCCGCTCACCGTAGAGTGTAAAAACGAACCATAGGTCGCAAAGAGGCCCTGGTGCCGTAGGTTGCACATTTTGGTCTCGAAGCAGCCCGTTAGCAGACCTGATGTTCACCGAAGGCGGCTGCCAACTGTAATTTTGAATTTGGATGCGAAGCGGTAGTCCACGGCCAAACTGGTCGCCGAAGGCGGCTTTAATCCTCCCCCCTTAATCCTCCCTTTAATCCTCCCCCCACAAAAAAAAAAGTGATAAAATGTCGTAAAAAAACGATGGGGGAGCTTATACAGGATTTAAGGAGGAAATAAGTTCAATATACCGTTAATGCCTCCCCCCCCCCCTCTCTCGCAAACATGACTAAAAGTCGTCAAAAAATGGGAGGGTGCTCTTACTCTTTAATAAAAGGGGGGAAAAGGTTGGGAACCACTGGTCTATATTGTCGTCAGAACGTTTGCTTCAAAGGCGCCGGAAGTTGAGCGACGCCAAAAGGTTTTCACACGCAACGAAAATGTCTCATCTCCTTTCAGAGATAAAATACAGTTAAGGTTGAATTTCATGGAAAGGCGTTAGTTGAGGGGGGGGGGGGGGTCCTCTCGAGATTTTTCAAAATGACAATTTGTTTTAAAAATGGAGGAGGGCTTTTGATCGGGAGGGACGGATTAACGGTTTATCACGGTTATACATTTGCATTCAAAATTACATAAAAAATTAAATTTTTACCATATTATATCATTATTTCATTTGATTTGTGATTTGTGACACAAATCAAATGAAATAATACGCCCCTCTCAAAATTGAACGTGTGTGATCGTACACGCCTTAGGTCCTCCCTATAAATGATATCTTTATTATTTAATGGCTAACTTGCTGTCCAATCACGTAATAAATTCCCTCTTATAAATGTGCCTACAGACCTCTTATAAATGTGATCCCGAGATCAGCTCGCCTACAAAGCTTAGAGCTACGTATGTCCTTGGAGGGTTCTTTTACCTAGTTAAACCACATCCTCAGGATTGAGTTGGCTATAAATGTACTACAATTAAATCTCGGTATAAAAGTAAGGCAACTAAGGTACAGCAAGTACAAGTAAGACCATCTTTGGTCCCTTGAACTCAGTGAATTCAAGGGACCGAAGATCAAATTCGTTGTTCTGTAAATTGAAATTCCATTATGGCTGACTTTGCACTATATGATATTTTAATAGAAATGTTCTGTTCGTTTATCAGATATATTTGCAAAAGTAAGACAGTAAACTTCGTTAAAAATAATGAAATTTTGCTGCATTTCATGAGATTTGCAAAAGTAAGATAGTAAAATTCGTTAAAAATAATGAAATTTTGCTGCATTTCATGAGTACAGAGTTACGACTCGGATGTATTTTTTGTACTTAGATATTTAATTTGCACACGTAAACCATAATGTTATTTAAATTATTTTTTTATTTTTAATTTATATTTTTCTTTTATTGTATTTATTTTTTTATAGCTAAACTTACATAATACGGATATCCTAATAATTCTTCGAGCATGTGTGAGCACAAAACATAAATAGCAATAAAAAATTTCGGAACCAAGAATAGCATAATGGAGATATGCCTTATATATTTTATACTAACCTATGTAGCAATAGAAAACAGAGCTATGAAAGCTAAAAAAAGGTAGATGCTATAAGCTATATACCAAGTAAGAACTAACGAGCCTAAGCTAATTACAAGAACCCAAAAAGTGTAGGAGAACTGGAAATTGGAACTTGTTTAATCAAGCTCAATTGTCAAGTGCCACCGCTTGAATTAAACTAGTTAAAAGAGGGGGGGGGGGGAAGAAATTTCGATTTTTGATAATGCCAGCAATAATACATAAATTTCTGATGTCAACTTCTTGAACAAAGGGATGATTTCTTTTAAAATCATTATGTATAAAAATTGTAATGTCAACATCCTACTTGGTCATGTTAAAATATTTTGTGGAGTTGAGGTTCAATACTTGGAGGAAAGGCTAAGAAAAATAAATAACGTTTTCGACTGATGGCAAAAATGCCGTCCCAAAAAAGGGACACTAGGTTAAAAACAACTAATATATTTTTAAAAAATAGCTTACTTAAAGAAAATAAAAGAACCTTTATTACTTATACGGTCAGAACTCGTTAGTAAGTCACCTGGATAAAACGTCACTCCGCATATTACACCATCCTTCCGAAGTCCCGACCTTATTAATACGCCTTTAACCCTTTGAGGCGCAACTCTTTCCCAATGCTGAAAAAACGGCAGCCGTTGCCATCGCTCTACTTAACTAACAGCAAGATGGCGGACGATCGAAACGTTCATTGCGTGCCACAGATCTAGAGACCCTTTTTGGACGCAGCTGGCTGTGCAACCATCTTGCTGGTATTTAAGTCGAGCGATGGCAATGGCTGCCCTTTTTCAGCATTGGACAATCCATCCAGCTGTTTTCGCATTCTTCCATTTTTCAGCAGATGTCAGTGCTGTTAAAAAGAATAGTGACCATTTTTTGACGGGAAATGACGTGCTAAACTGTAAAGGATTCTCGTGGAGCTATGTCACCCGCAACTATTTTTATAGAAATCAAATCTATTCTTCGTGACTGGCAACAGTCAAAACGTCAGAGTTGTGTGTTCCCAGAGCGGGAACACTGCGCGTTGAAGGGTTAAGCATACTGTATTCCTCTTATTAAATTATAAGTACTACGTATAGTCTTTACTTATAATTTCCTTAATTTGTCATCCATTTTATTAATTTAAATTCTTATTCTACTAATTTATATAAATTATAATGTAAGTTAATTATAGGCACACTTATTGTATAAACATTATAATTTCGTTTTGCCTTTAATATAAAATCCGCTTAAGAAGTCACTCCGCTTAGTAAGTCATTTTTAAGAGTGATGTACTGACGAGATTTAACTGTATAAGTGCATGTGTACTTTGTATTAAATTAGAGGAAAAATTGCTCATAAAAGGGAGCATTATTTTGCATTATTTACCTTTCAAATTATCTGCAAATTCAAGTGCTCTGTAGGATCTCAGAATAGTGATGTAAATAACGAAAATTTGAGGCATCCCCGCAAAAATCTTTCTAGAGCCCGCAATTTTATGAACAAGTCAGTTTTAAAACATTCTCTTACATTTATAATGAGAATTATTCAACACAGTACAAAGCTCAAAGAAAGTAATTGATGATTAATTAAAGCTCGAGTATATCTGAAACACTTATTCGTTGATTGTTTTTAAATGAAAAAGACATTGTATGCAAATTAAGTGTTTCAATTGTTGAATATGTCTATTAAGAATTGTACAGTTTCTGTTTCAGTCTCTAGCACTGAAAAATGCTTTGAAAATTATTTCAACAACGATTTATTAAACGATATTCAGTTACAAAAAATCACTGGACAAATCATCAGATCTCTTCTACCTACGCATCTAAGCTACACCTAAAATAGGTCTATGCTAGGTCTATCCTAGGTGTAATAGACAAAATAATCAGCTGCCACGTTCTACTTTTAAAGTAATCGTAAAAGAGAAACTGAAACCTGACATTCTTTTATACCCCAATCACTGCAGGAATTGTAGGGTAGCCACGCCACTGTCTCTTAGATCGGCGTTTACAACTTGGAAAACAGTAAATTCAACTGAGCTGTCAGTCTTCAGTTGTAAAATAATATCACTTATCTTTTTTAAAAAAAAATCCTGGCAAGTTCTTCCAGCATTTATTAAACAAGAAAGCTCAGTTAGTACATAGCTACAAAAATTTTATGCTGAATATCTTATTTATGAGAACAAACAAAAAAAAAAAAATGTAAGGGAGACAGCACGTTAAAGAAAGAAAAAAACAACCAGCTCCAGAAAGGTTTGTATCTGCATTTTAATAGTCTTTTACAAGTGGAAATTTACAATCTGTTTGAGTCAAATGGATGGTACAATAAAACATGGTAAGTTGTATCTTGTAACATCTTTATAATATTTACTCAGTGTAACGCTAATAAAAGTTATTTAAAACGTTGTTTTCGGTTTTCTTATCGAAGTGAAGGGTGAGGTTAATCTAAGGTTAGTATGTGCATATAGTATTTATATTTTCTCAAAAACAGGTTTACAACATTTAGATTTTTTAATAGTAAAACACTTACCTTTTTTTCCCCCTTAAATGTTCGAAAATAGTCTTTAGAACTGATTTTCTCTCCTATAATGATGTTTTTACACAAATTTACTCTATAAATTATAACACTAAAATTGCTTAAACTTAAAAGCGTGAGCAGAATTTTCCAAGGCGCTGGTTCATCCTTTTTCGATTCAAATCTTAACTCATATCTAACCTGTTCGCCTGTCATCGTTGTGACGATCCAACAGATTTCGATCTGTGTCAAACGCAGCTTTTCAGCTTGACTCAGAATGCCCACTGGAGCGTGATCTTCGCAAACAAGGCCTGCTGGCTCAAATATTGAATCATCCTATGTAGGCCGAATTTAGACGTAAAATTAAAAGTTGTATAGTAATATTATGATTGTGGTTGCTTATCATCAGTTTATAAAATTTATTATTTCTTACATTTATCTTGATTTATTATTGATTACGGATTAAATATGACACTAAAAATGCATTTAGAAATTGTGATTGCAGCTCCAACTTATATATATATATATATATAATTATATAATTGTAACTATATATATATATATATAATTTTAACTTTTGTTCTGAAGATATGTTTTTAAGCACTTATAAATTTGATAAAATGATGATGAACAACCAGAATTTTAATTTTATTTTACAAATTTTATACCTAAATCATCCTATACTTAGGATGACGTATTCCTTTAGCCAGCAGGCCTTAGTTGCGAAGGTCACGACTGGAGCCGAGCACTGCGTTTGGCGCAGAATTGTGCTTCATTTTATATGATTCTTGAGAATGGAGAAGAATTTTCATAGTTGCAATTTTAAAACGATGATAGGAACCGATTAAAACTAATTTTTTGTAACTTCTTCCAAGATAATCCCCCCCCCCTACTCGGAGTTCGATGATAAAAACGCTTAGTTGTTGTTTTACCTTAATCGCAAGATTAAACATAAAATCAAATTTCAACAATATATATTTCAATTTTATTTAACTTTTAAAAACTGGGGAAAAGAAGTTTTATAAGGTTGTCCCAGATTTCTTGTTTAGTAATCATTTGCTTCGTGTTTTGAAAAAAAGAGAAGAATGAAAAAGAACAAATGTACACCTTAGATTAACCATTGCCATGTTTCAGCATCATTAAACTTAAGTATGCAAGTCAACAGCAAGATGTCCCTATGTGCACGCCAGATTATATAAAAGGTATGTGAATTTTTTTTAATTATTATTCCTTGATTGGTAAACTTTTTTGATAGATAAATATGTAAACTTAAGAAAATTTGGACATACTCAGTAGGCAAATTAAGTTAGTCAAATTTTAATAAGTGAGAAATGCTCGCATAAAACATTCCATAGTGATTTCAACCACTGAAATACCATGAGCATTCACAGAAGATTACAGAAATGAATTCAAGCTATATTAATCGAATGGAAAGAAATTACTAGAATTTATTCGCTCGGTGATGCACATCGGAAGCCACGCCCACGATCATTAAAATCAAAATAATGCAAATAGTGATATTTCAGTATTATGGCTTACAAAGGATTAACATCGAAAACGGCTGACTGCCCCACTCATGTGATATTCCTCAACTGAAATGCAAAACTCAAATGTAACGTACAAAAAGCATTATCCAAACCAATCCAGATAATAATATCATATCAATCAATAGAATAAGATTTAATAGAAAAGAAAACAACAATCCTAAAACTATTCTATATAAAGAAGTACAAAACTTATATAAAAAATAAATACTAGTTGTATGGCAAAAAACACTTAACAATAAACTGATGTTTAAAAGATGAAATAATTAAATCTTTGTAAAATAACACACATGAAAGGTACTTATCTTTCAGGACGCACGTTTCGGGTGAAAATTGTTCGCCCTTCCTCAGTTATAAAAAAGTTCTAGCTACTGCAAAAACAGATAAGTGAGAACTGAAAAAAGTAAACACATGAGAGAGAGCGAGTTGCCATTCAGAAGAAGGAAAAAACAAGAAACCAGGGAGAGTAAAAGGAAAAACGAGGGGGGAGGAAGGAAGAAATAAACAAAAATAAGGGCAGGGGGTAGACTAACATAAGAAATAGATAAAATAACAAAATGCAGTAAAAATCTCTTGCATAAGGATTAAAAGAAAGGTAGAGCAGCTAATTTATCAAAGTAATTAATAGTAGTAAAGGAAGAATTCGACATTAAATTTAGTAAGAGCTTTATCAATAACTGAAGAACTAAAGCCCAAAGGACAGCTAAAGATTTCAAGTAATTAATCTCATTATTAAGAGATGATGAGTCAAAACAATTTTTTATAGCACAGAACACGCAGGTGTCAAACTAGAAAATTTTTGTGCATAAGGAGGATTAGATTAGAGAGAGCGTGAGGAGAAGCATAAAAAAGGCGTTTGCGGGAAAACAGAAGTAGAGAAACCTTTAGGATTCATAGAAACAAGGACATCCAATAAGGTAAAGAATTGTTACACTCCTCTACTAAAGCATACTGGGCATACGGATCAGCATAATTAACAATAGAAAGTAAATTAGAAATAGAAAGTAAAGTATTGGAATCCACAAGAACGGAAGTATTATGAACATATTTGACCGAGCACGAAAAATTATAGACCTTGAAGAGCTTCTTTTCAAAATAATGCATTTAAATGTCACATAAAAGAAATGAGAAAGGATTACCCATAGCAAGACCCTCGGTTGGTTTATAGGACGAACCATTAAAAATGAAAGTCGTTTGTTTAACACAAACGCTTACTGAAGAGATAAGCTCCTTAATTTCGACTGAAGAATAATGTAACTCGCGTAAACGGTTTTTCAAACAATCAATCGCACCCTAGATAGGAACATCAGACCAGAGATTAGACATCAAGAGAGAGAGCATTTTACAATTAGTAGGAGAAAGGAGTTTAACTTTGTTAACAAATTCATATTAGTTTTTAACAGTGTAATTATTGTTGTTGAAAGTGTAGGAAATGTGCAAGGTTATAAGAGGCAATATCAGAACAATAGTGCGAAAGGCAAGGGTAGGTTTATGACTTTTTAAGAAGGGCATAGAAACGAGCACAATTAGCAATATACACGGACAAAATTATAACAGCAGAAAATTTTCAATTTGTTTTAATCATAATATAAATAAGCTTAGCTTTACATTAATAAAATAAAGATGAGTAATCAACAACATTGTATGATTTTATTTAATTTCTGTGTCCATTAATTCTTATGTTTAAAACAGTAGAAGTTTGACCAATATAATACTAGGAACGTACTGTACATGAAATCTTATAAATACAATTAATTATAAACATCACAGAATGGTCTTGAGACAAAGCTGGGCATAGGGGGGGGGTGGAAGTCAAAATTTACCGAAAAAAGGATTATGTAACTTCTGAAAATCCCTAAAAGGAATTTTTTATTTTGTTTTATTTATTTATTTATTGCATTCATAAACATTACTAAAGTTATTGTTGAAAAATAAATGTTCAACAGCAATCACAAAACTTTGATTAGGTAAACTCATCTTACTTAAGCATTAAGTTTTGTAAACTAATTATTTTGTTTTATTTATTTACTTATTTCGTGCTGCGAATTGCTGAATAAAATCCTCATAATCTAAATTTGAAGTAATATCATTTTCAAAAGAAGTACTGCTAATTCTGAAAATTTTACTCTTGGCTGTGAGAGTTGTTCTCAAAAATTTTAGTCTTTTCGAAAAAAGAAAAACTTCGTTCAGAGTTCGCTGATAGGTAATTAACGAAATGTCTGCTGTTCTACTGTACATCATTACACAGACATAGTCTGAATCAACAATGGGAGAAACGCAATTTCGAACAATCAGAAACTATACGAGTTTCTAATTGAGTGTTTGGAATGAACTAAAGATTTGTTAAGAAAACTCTCTACTTTCATTTTCTAAAGGCGTTTTATGACATGTTATTTCCTTTGTCAATGTGGGAATTTGTGCATAAGGCAGAATCTGTTAGTGGATGGTTGTAATGGTTAAAACTTCGACTTTAATCATGCAGCGGCATGTTATGGTTTGAAGTGCGGTTACAGATAATTAAAACGGATTTTTGTTAACGCCCTTTTTTTTTCTGCGTTTAAAACAGTCAAAATAAAATGGTAAGAATCTGTCGGTTGTCGCTCATGATATCTTTGAAAAGTCACGTGAGCGTTCTCTATAGACTGCATCATATTTCAACAAATAAAAAAAAATGTCAAACCGGTCTGCCATTATACGTTGTTTTTAGATGCTTATTTACCTTCTGCACCAAGCTACGTTCATGCTTATTAAGCGTAAATTTGAATAATTTTCATTGTTCATACTTCTTAACTCAGAAATAGCATATCTTCTATGATTTTTTTGTCTTTTGTAATTTAATTCTGAAATTCAAAAACTAAAAAATGTAAAATTTTTGAGCCCCTAAAATCTGTGGGCCATAGGAAATTGCTCTGTTTGCCCTGCTGGTATTAGCGCACAAAGGTAAATAGCATCTAAGTGTTAGTAAATTCGAATAAAGTTATTCAACGTGAAATCACTCGCATCCAATGCTAATAAAATGAAACTAAGGCTTCCGACTGATATTCTGTGAGGCCGGTATCAACGCCAGACCAAAAATAGGCCGTTTCTCATAGCAACTGCAAACCTCTGCCTCGTCTCGTCTTGCATCCATCGCTTTTGTGTGGTATCGCTTTTAAAGTTAAATGCAGTAGGAAATATGTCAAGGTTTCTGAAGTCCCATTTTCAATAGCACTTTTCTTTAAAATTCATTTTAATAAATCTAAAGACTCCAAACTGACAATTTTGGATTCAGATTCGCCCCAAAATTAACCCCCAGTAAGTTATGATACAAATCAACCGAGACTTAAAAGTCCCGTTGTTTATGGTTCTTCATTTAAACTTAAACAATAAAGGTGATTTTGAGGTTATTGGGTCTAACAACTAACAATAGCCATGGACACAAACCTTATTTAATATCTTAAATACGAAAAGTAAATAAATAAAAAATCATCAATTAATCATTCTAAGAAGAAATTAGCAGACATGTTCTTCCAAAGCCATGATTACAGATACTTATCCATCCAACTGTAAAATTACTTTTTGTTGAAGAAAAAACAGCGTGAATTTGTTTTTCTACAGTTAAAAAGATTATGTACTTACATCTGCTCAAAAGTAATTTATAAATCGGTTATAATTTATTTCCCATTTATCTTAATTTGAACATCAGAAAACGAAAACTATAATAAATGTGCCGACTTTGGTTAAAGATCAAAGACATAATGCTTTTCATGCTTCATATGAAGAAGCAAATCGATTAACGTTTAATCTAAAAACCACCCGCCTTTAAAAATTACCAAAGTTTTCTTAATCTTTTATAAATATGCAGGGGGGGGATGTTTTGTGGAAACGCAATTTTAAATTTCGGAAATTGGCCAATAAAATAAAGAAACTATAACCAAAAATAATGTGCTACGATAGAAAAGTTTTAAAAGTTAATGAAGTTCTTCTATGAACTTGGAATAACTTCATTGAAAACACCGTCTGCATTATTTTGAAAACCACTTCTTTATTCATGTTATTTCATGTTTCATGACAATTTTCAATTTGCAAATGGAGATTTTCGTTTCGAATTGAGTACATGCAAAAGAAAGGCGTCGTTTTACTTCGATAAACATTCTCTATTATTGAATGCAATTATTTTTCTCTTTGATGATTATCTACATATAGAAAAAGAACCATACTAAGTTTTGAAAGTTTAATTTCATATTTTATAGATGTAATATAGGAATTTGTGTAGAAGTTTTGAAAAGTTTATTTTGAAAAGTTAATCTATTTTTTTTAACTTGATATTTGAATGCATCATGTTAATAAAACCTAAAATACAAATGTTAAAGGGAAAATGTTAAACTTTAAAAGTCATAACTCCAAAAATATTGGGTTTATTTCATTAGAAATTTTATTTATTATTGATTTATGAAAGCCCAGAGGTAATCCTGCAGTCTACTTAACCCTTCAACGCGCAGTGTTCCCGCTCTGGGACACACAACTCTGACGTTTTAACTGTTGCCAGTCACGAAGAATAGATTGATAGATTGGATTTCTATAAAAATAGTTGCGGGTGACATAGCTCTACGAGAATCCTTTACTTTTTAGCGCGTCATTTCCCGTAAAAAAATTGTCACGATTATTTTTAGCAGCACTGAGATCTGCTGAAAAATGGAAGAATGCGAGAACAACTGGATAGATTGCCCAATGCTGAAAAAAGGGCAGCCGTTGCCATCGCTCGACTTAACTACCAGCAAGATGGCGGACAATCGAAACGTTCATCGCGTGCCACAGGTCTAGAGACCCTTTTTTGACGGCAGCCGGCTGTGCCAGGCACAGCCAGCTGCCGTCCTTAAATAACCAATTTTAAATTAAAAAATAACTCTTCGGTACTAGCCGAAGAGTTATTTTTTAGTAACCGTAGCCACAGGACTGGTTTTAAAAAAAAACAGAAATGCAAAGGACACTTCAGCGGGCACAGCCAGCTGCCGTCAAAAAAGGGTCTCTAGATCTGTGGCACGCGATGAACGTTCCGATCGGCCGCCATCTTGCTGGTAGTTAAGTCGAGCGACGGCAACGGCTGCCCTTTTTTAAGCATTGGGAAAGGGTTGCGCCTCAAAGGGTTAAGCATTTATTTTTTTCATATTAATTATGAATCATCAATCAAGTTTTAGAAAATTATAATAAAAACATTCATAATTTTATTTATTTATTTATTTATTTTTATTCGGAGAAGTCCATTTTGAAATTATATCAAGTAGTTAAAATGGAGTTTAATAAAATCGTGAGTTAGATTCCACCATTCTGCTAGGTGCTAAATTAATAATACTAGACACCATAATTAAGTAAAAAGAAAGATTGGGAGTAAGAACGTCTAAACGAAATAAAGCTACACAGAGAAAAGGGAACATGCGGAAAATGGGCAAATTTAAAATGATAAGCGAAAAATAAGAAAATTTAAAGAAACGATTACATACACGCAAATGCGCATAGCAGTTAATTAAAAGTGAAAAGGCAAAAGTTGGGAAAAGCAGATAAATAAAATTAGATTCGTATATCTTAATGAACTAATAAAGAAATATCAAGTATAGTAACAATATCTTTTATAATTACACATAAGGAGCGATTTATATAATAAGACACACATATACAAAATATAGATTATGAACAATGAATAAATCACTCAGGAAATCAATAAATAGAAAAGCAAACAGAAAAAGGAAACACAATAGAACAATATAAAAACCCAAGAATAGAAATATAAAACCCATAAAAGCATAAATAAATACCATGGATCTCCAATATATATATATATATAAAATATAAAATAGCTTAACTTACGTAATATGAAATCCCAAGTGAAATATTAATTGAAAGCACTTAATAACAGATATAATACGTAACCATGAAATTAAAAATGAGAATCCAGAGGCTATAAACAAATTTAAAACAGGGCCATCAAAGCCAAAAATTGGGAAAAACAAGCCAGGTGCAATCACGTGGGCTTAAGCCTAGCTGATAAACTCATGCAAAGAAGTGGATGTGGAGTGGAAAATTGAAATGGAGTACTCCATTATCAAGTACCACCGTACTCACATTTCAATTAAATAAAAACAAAAATAGTTAGGTTGCTGCAGGCCACCTGACAAAAGAAGTCGCTTTACGTGACCTGAGGATACGACCATAGCTATAAGAAAAAAATAGCATGAATGCCGACCAAACATGGAGGAGGAAGAACTGACAAGACTAGAAATCGTTGCCAACCGAGAAAATTAATCGTCAAAAATAAAAATAGAAACAGCTAGAGCCAAGGAGAAAAAGTATGAGAAATAAAAACAGACAAAATTCTGCCAAAACCATGTAAATTTATTAAGAAATTCAGTATATGGAAGGGGACGGGTAATAAGAATAATATTAAAGAATAATAATAATAGTAAATAATAAATAAATAAAAAAATTGAGTATAGCTAACCTATGAGCAACGTAGTACGAGCTTTAATAGCTAGGAAGTACTGAAGAAAGAGTGTAAAAAAGAGTTAAGGTAAAAATATTGTAATTAACATTAATTATCATAATAATTTATAATAATGTACTAGTATTTGTTATTAGTTCTGATAGTATTGTATGCAGTATAAGTAAAATTGCACTTAATAAGGCTTATATATGGTACAGAAGAAAAAAAAAATTATATATATATACTCTCAAAAAGAAAATGTACCAGTAATCAACAATTCTACATTGTATTTTTTTTAATGAATTTTTTTGTATAAAATATACAAATATATATTTTATGATTTTCCTTTTTTTTTTTAATATAAATAACCAACAACCAACCCCATCCTCACCATCCAATAATCTAATTTGGACATACAGTTTTATTTATCACAAATTGGATATATTATTGATTTTAGAAATCTACCAGGATATTTGTATTTGAGAGCTGTTTTATATAGGTATGTTAAGTTATTGGCCTTAATACTATTGGTACACAGAGACTCTATTCTATATTTATGATTGGAGATTATATTTCTAAAAACAGAAGTGTGCATACAAGAAGTAAAATGAGTAAAAGCATTAACATGAAAATTAAACTCATCTCTTTTATTAAATATATTAAATTGATAGAACTCTTATCATGCATTAATATTTAGTTGTAAGTCTAAGAAGTTTATTATATTCTATTTATCATTGTGAGGATTTTTTATATTAATTCTAGGGCTGAATGGTAAGCTATTAGGAAATTATCAGAATCAGTATAGTTATTATCAGTGGCTATTGTAATTATGTCATCTATGTACCTATATATTATAAGAGAACTATTGTAATTTTTTCATAATTATATAAATATAGGTCAGCTAAGTAACTGGAATTAGAACCACCCTGTGGTATTCCTAAAATTTGCCTATATATTTTATTATTATGCAGAATGTAATTATTATAAACTATAAACTTTAATAGATCTTTGAAATAATTAGTATCTATGTTAGATGGCAAATTAATGTTATTATTACTAATTATAAATAGATTTAATATAACATTATACAAATCGTCTAAAGGTATGCTATTGAATAGGTCTTTAAAATCATATGTAGATACGTTAATCACATTTTTTAGGTCTTTAATCTTATTTTTTAGTTCATAGCTATTACCTATAGATATAGAAGAAGTATTTGATTTTATAAACAGATCATGCATAGAGGTAAGTATTTTAAGTAATATTTTACTGGCTATATTATTATATGTGTTACATCCGATAGTAACTGTCCTGAATTTTAGTGGAGATTTGTGAAACTTAGGTATTAGTACTAAATAAGGATATTTTAGATTGTCATGTTTTAACTTAAGTAATTTATGGAAGGCTAATATCTTTTTGTTCATAGTTAACTCAGAGATATTGGTTAGATTGAAATTAGGATTATTGTTTATGGACAATGTTAAGAGAGTATGATATAGTTTCTTACATATAATAGCATAGTTGTTACTAGATTTATCAACATAGGTTATAATAAAGTTATTCTGTAACTCTTTTATTTGAGTACATAGATTTATATTGTTAGTTGGATAGAAAGTACAAGCTAATTGTTTATTTAGATCAGCAAGAATATTATATTTCCATTCATTAAAGAGAGCAGAGGGTAAATTGTATTTAATAGAAGTTCTATATATATATATAGATCTATATCATATTTAAAAGTATCTAAAATATCAGTAATGCTGTGTTTAGATGGTAACCTAAACTTAGTACCTTTTTTCATGATCTGTTGAAGTTTAGGATCTTTTATTATAGAAAGATCACCAGTAACAATATGCCCAAAATCAGAATTTACAAAAGAATTATATTGATCACTGGTACAAAGACAGGGTGCCTCCTCATCAGACACAAAATTCTTACAAAACGAGTTATAATTGAAGATCTTTCTACCCATAGGTATAGGATATTTGAAAGATTTTTTTATACAGATATGTGGTAGCGGGAAAAAATTAGCGTGAGACAAAAAAAGTTTATTGAAGTTAATCCTATTGAAGACTGTGTTGGTGTAGTTAATTACAAAATTGGTGTTCAACTGAGCATTATTGCGTTTGTTACAGACTAAATTGTAATTAAGTGCATTAGCACGAGCAACTATTAAATCAAAAAACAAGTGAGAAAAATGATCTGTGAAAGAGTGTGAGGTAAAAACTTTATAGTATTTTAAGAGGTGTTTCTTTTTGAGAGAGAATATGTAGGCACGTATTTTCAGCCAGTTATGGTCGTTCTCAAAACTATTATTAAGTGTGCTGATCTCATTCTTGATGTGTTTATTGGACAATATAAGATGCGTAGAGGCTTTATGTTTTCCTCGTTTAGAACGACTTGTTCGTTTATATAAAGACAGGTAAAAAGCATAACTCACGAATCAACGTAGCATCCACATATTACTTGCACAAATATTTATAATTCAAATACACTGTAGATTTTTCATAGATTTTAATTACATAAAGTAACACAGTAATCACATAAAGAAACAAAAAAGGTAATTTTAGTCTTGATTTTTACAAGCCTGTTTTTAACTATCCTGTCGCCCTATATCAAAAATCATGTAGGCTGAAAAAGACGGCTTTCATAAATTACGTAATGCTCGACAGGGAAGGGGTTAACCAAATGTGACAGTTTACGTAAGGGGGAGTCGGGAGAATAGCCGTGGCGTCGGGGGGGGGGGTGCCCTTTTTGAAGAAATTTTTTTAAAGAAAAATTTCACTTTTCTGCTCTTGATTTCAATATGTGCCCCAACCCCACACCGAAATTTTCAGTCAGGCTACGCCTATGGTAAGGAGGGGTCAACAACTATTAAGCCATACCAGTGCTATGATGAATTTTCAAATTTCCGCGCCATTTGTTACGGGTTGTGTGTTGGTCGAAACATTTCCATTTTTGTTGCAGATTTATACACAGAAACATCTCACAAAAGACCCAAATCCAAAACTCCAGAATAATTCCGGCCGGCGAGGTCTCCAACTAAGCAAAGCGATTCGACAAAGACACTCCGGATTTCTTTAACCCTGTCAAAGCTAAAGTGCTGGTCTGCGCATAGAGATTTCAGGAAGGGACACTTCCCTCATGTAAATACATTATAGGAGTTGATTATTAAGGTTTTTATAAAAATTATAACTAAGGTTATAATAAATAAAACTTTGTAAATTAATACATATGAAAGGTACTTATCGTTCTATATATGAGTTTCGGATGAAAATATTTCGTTCTTCATCAGCTGTAGTCCATACACAGATAGGGACAGGGCAAACTGAAAAAAGTAAGCAAAAAACAAAAACGAAGAGTGAGTTAACTTAAATTACGGTGGTTGCTTTACAAAGATAGGGGGAAGGGGATATCGGATCTTGTGACAAAAGGGGAGAGAGAGTGAAAATTTACCGTAAAAAGGGTTATTTAATTCGTGAAAATCCCTAAAAATGATTTTTTTTCATTCAAATACATTATTAAAAATAATATAGAAAAATGCACGTTCAACAACAATCACAAAACTTTGATTAGGTAACTAATCTTAACAACAACTAACTAACTAATCCTAAACGACATTAAGTTTTGTAAACTAATTCTTTTATTTATTTATTTATTGCTGTAAATTCCTGAATACAATCTTTATAATCTAAATCTGAAGTAATATCATTTTCAAAAGAAATACTGCTAATTCTTTAAATTTTTTTCTTCGCTGAGAGTTGTTCTCAGGGTGTTCAGTCTTTTAGAAAAAAGAAAGAAAAGAAAATTCCGTTCAGAGTTCATTGATAGGCAATTACGGGCTGTCTGTTCTACTCTACAACAACTATACATCATGTAGACATAGTCTGGATCAACAATGGGCGAAACGCAATTTCGAACAATCAGAAACTATATGAGTTTCTAATTGAGTATTTGGAATGGACTAAAGATTTGTTAAGAAAACTCTCTACTTTCATTTTCTAAAGGCGTTTTACGTCATGTTATTTCGATTGTGAATGTGAGAATTTGTGCATGAGGCAGAATTTGTTATTGGGTGATTGTAATGGCTAAACCTTCGACCTTAATCTTCCTGCGACATATTATGCTTTGAAGGGATGATTAAAACGGATTTAAGTTAATGCCTGTTTTTATTCATTTAATACAGACAATATACAATGGTAGAATCCGTGCAGTCGGTTGTCACTTATAATGTCTTGCAAAACTCACGTGAAAATGCTCTGTAGACTGCACAGCATTTCAATAATTTAAATATATATATATTGATTAAAATTAGCTTAAATAGGTGTAAGTTAAAATAAGCATCAAAAACGAGGTATCAGAGCGCCAATAAGATAATTAAAATAAAAGACTGGTTTCAGCATGTATGCCCTGCCGTCATTAATATTAACCGTTTGACTGTTATCCATCAAAATCCTCATACACCCTCCAATAAAAGTATTCGAGCAAGAGAGAAATTTCCTGTTTTAGATTTGCGAAAAATAATTGAGTTTTTGAAAAACGCACAACTTAATAGAAATATGGAATGTCATATTTATGCATAGCGTAACTCATATTCTATGATAAATAATTTTTAATATACGAATCCAACGTAGGAAATTTCTCTCTTGCTCGAATGCTTCTTTTGGAGGGTGTACATTCCAAATGCGCAATAGCGCTGTATAGCAGTCAAACGACTAGTATGAGAATGGCAAGAATTTGCTGTGTTCATATAGAAAAGTGGTAATTCAGGATAATGATACTATCCTGAATCCCTACTTTTTCATCATAAACAAAGCAAATTTTTGTAATTCTTTTTTTAGCACTGACACAGCATGTCGTACATGCTTATTTACCTTTTGCAACTGCTATATTTTTATGTTTATTAAGTGTAAATTTGAATTATTTTCATTGTTCTCACTTCTTACATAAAAAATAATAAAACTTTTTACTTTTTTTTAAATTTAAAAACTAGAAAATATAAAATTTTTGAAACCCTGAAATTTGTGGACCGTAGGAAATTGTCCTGAATACCCTACTGGTAATAGCGCACCTAAGTAAATAGTATAAAAGTACCAATAAATTCAAAAGAAGTGATTCAACGCGAAATCTCATGTGAAAATATTAGCTTCCAATGCTAATAAAATAAAACTAAGGCTTCCGACTGATATTCTGTGAGGCCGGGATCAACGCCAGAAGAAAAATAAGCCCGTTTCTCATAGCAACTGCAAAACTCTGCCTCGTCTCGTCTGCCCATCTCTTTTGTATGGTATCGCTTTTAAAGTAAAAGCAGTAGAAAATAAGTCAAGGTTTCTAAAGTCCCATTTTCAACAGCACTTTTCTTTAAAATTCAATTTAATCAAAGACTGAAAACTGACAATTCTAGAGTTATATTCGCCCCAAAACTTATATTTATAAGTATTTTCTTATGAGACATATTAACCATGATATTTAAAAGTCCCATTGTTTATGGTACTTCTTTTAAACTTAAAATACAGAATGATGAGCGATTTTGAAGTTACTGGGTATAACAACTAACAATAGGCAAGAAAACAAACCTTTTTTAGTATCTTAAGTCCAAAAAATAAATAAATAAAAAATCACAAATTAATCCTCCTAAGAGACATTAGCAGACATGCTTTTTCAAAGCTATGATTACAGATACATATCCATCCAACTGTAAATTACTTTCTGTTGAAGAAAAAGCAGCGTGAATTTGTTTTTCTAATTACTGATTATGTACGCACATCTTCTTAATAAATAATTTTTAAATAGATTATTTTTCCCCCTTTAACTTACTTTAAACGCTAGAAAACAAAAACTATAATAAATAAGCAGACCTTGGTTAAATATCAAAGACAAAATGTGTTTCATGCTTCATATGACAAAGCAAATCGATCAGCGTTAAATCTAAAAACCAACGAACTTTAAAAATTACAAAAGTTTCCTTAATCTTTTATGATTATGCAGGGGGGGAAATGAAAGTTTATTAGTGGGTAAAGCAATTTAAAATTTAGAAAGCTGATATATAAAATAAAAAATATAAAAATAATGTGGTGCGATAGAAAAGTTTTTTAAAAGTTTAATGAAGTTTTATATACTTGGAGTAACTTCATTGAAAAAACTCTCTGCATTATTTTGAAAACCACATTTTCATTCATGTTATTTCATATTTCATGACAATTTTCAATATGCAAATGGAGATTTTCGTTTAGAATTGATTACATTCAAAAGAAAGTTGTCGTTTTACTTCGATAAACATTCTCTATTATTAAATACAGTTATTTTTGTCTTTGGGGGTCATCTACAAATAGAAAAAGAACCAGACTAAGTTTTGAAAATTTAATTACATATTTTATAGAAGTAATATAGTAACTTATATAGAAGTTTTGCAAAGTTTAGTGTTGAATATATCTTTTTACTTGATTTTTGAATGCATCATGTCAATAAAACCTAAAATACAAAATGTTTAAGAGAAATTTTAAATTTTAAGACATAACTCCAAAAATATTAGGTTTATTGCCCTAAAAAATGTTAAATGATAAATGATAAATTCATAAAAGCCCAAAGACAACCATAAAGTCTACTTAAGGATTATTTTTTTCAGATTAATTATGAATTATTCAACCAAATTTCCGGCAAGCATAATAAAAGCATGCATAGTTTCCTTCATTAGACTTACCCTTTTCCAAAAACCAGAAAATAAATTTTGGTTTCATTCAGAGCAGTTGTTTTGATATTATGTCACCTAATATAGTTAAAATGGAATTTTAGAGAAGCGACTGTTTGGTTCTACCACTCTGCGTATAGTGTTATCTTGCTCATATAAGAACTAAAAGTTGATACAGTCCTCAACAGCTGACTCGCTCAAATTTCACCTTATGACAGCAAGATTCGATATATGGGGTGAATAAGGCTCAATATGCCGATTCAGACAATAAAAAATAAGGGCTTATGTATGAAATTTTGAAGTTAGGTACGATTAAATATGTAATTAGCCCCTCAGAATGTTAACATTTATATAGAAGAACAGAAAATATTAAACCATAAACATGTATTGAAACACCTTAGTTATATGACTGTTAAAACTTGGAATGTCAAATAAATTTTTTTGGGGGGGCTGGGGGAAGGGAGGGCGGTAAGATGTTGAGCTTTAATTTAGTAGTACTTTCATACAGACTACCTATCTCGCATAAGCGCGATCTATGGCTTTTTTTATCTTGCTGAAGGTTTCCCGCCACTCACATTTTTGGGTTCTCATGAAAAGGACGGGGATTTCTAAATTATTTTCATCCCTCTGAAATTCCTGAAACAATTTTCAGAATCATGAATTCAACTTGCACTTTGGCATGTGCACGGTAGTCGTGTCACTCAATATGTATGTAAAAAAAGGGCTTTGAATTTTTTTAACAGTGGCCAGTGACGTAGCAATAGAATGGCAAGATGACAGCGAGGCCCCTTTCCCGAGAGGGCATCGAGCACAAGTGAACATATTTTATCATGTATTTTACATTATTAATTAACTGAGATCGCGTTTCCTTCGAATGAATGAAATGGTTTCCAACGTCAGTATCTTGGAATCGGCCTCACTTTGCAAAATTTAAACGATGCCGTTTTACTGGAAAGGCTTTAGAACTTGATGATTTATATAAAAATAAGAAAAGACATATCTGTCTGGTTTGCTAAGGAACTTCTCAGTTTTGCATCCACTTTTTGGCACGTAACAGAAAAGTCATCTTATGTCAGAGAACTTTCTGATTTATTAATCAAAAATAATCGTTTTATGTCTTCATTCTTCCTCAAGTGTCCTTTGCATATCTGTTTATTTATTTATTTATTTTTATTTTTAACCATTCCTGTGACTACGGCTAGTGCCGAAGAGTTATTTTTTAATTTAAAATTGGTTATTTAAGGACCCTTAGGAGGTTTGAGAAGCAAATATGCAGGTATTTTAGACCCTTGCAATTTTACAATATATAATAAAAATCATAGTCGCGGCATAATGATTTTTTTAATCTATAATAATAAAATAATGTATAATAATAAAATGTAACATAATAATAAAACTTCTGACAAAACTCCATTACCTTTCACAGATGTTTAATTTTTTTTTTTTTGAATCCTTAACCCTTTGAAGCGCAACCATTTCCCAATGTCGGAAAAGTGCAGCCGCTGCCATCGCATGATTTATCTAACTGCAAGGGGGTGGTCAATCGAATCGCCCAGTGCGTGCCACAGAGCTAAAGAACATTTTGGCACAGCCGGCTGTGCTGTGCCTCACAGAACAGCCAACTGTGTCAACATGTTCTTTAGCTCTGTGGCACACACTGGGCGATTCGAACGAACGCCAACTTGCAAATAGTTAAATCGTGCGATGGCAACGGCTACCCTTTTTCGTCATTGGACAGTTTATCAAGTCCTCCTTAAGTATTTAATTGAAATGAAATGTATTCTTCGTGAATCGAAACAGCTAAAATGTCAGAGTTGTGTCCTCACAGCAAGGACACCGCGCGTTATGACCCCTTAAGAAATCCTATGAGATAAGAAAGTTTAAGCAACTTAGCTGTTCCAGGGGCGTAACCAAGGGCCCCCCCCCCCCCATGAGGAATTTTTTGCCATGCAAAATGTATATACTTCACTATATTATCACACACACGTATACATATATATGAGTTGTAGTAGTCGTAACCCCCCCCCATGAAAAATTTCTGGCTACGTCCCCGAGCTGTTCTATTTATCAATCATTCCATGGCCCAAAATTTAAACTTTGATTACAAAATTTAGTCATTGAGACGTTTTCTGAACAGACAGCCCCAAAAAGGGTGTTTTAATAAATACAAATTTTGACTAAAAATAAAATTGTCCAATACGCTCTTTAAATTAATACTTACTAGAAAATCAACGACAAGTGCACTCAGTATTTATAATGTCGTTTGAAGGTACTCTACGCAGTGATTTATGATGATTGATGAATTTTCGATGGGCCTCAACGGTATAGTTACGCCACTGACAATTGCAGCACTCGACTTTATCAACAGCTGTCATGTTTTGAAGCATTGCCTGCTATTTTTTAAACTTTATTGAGATCAATTCTTAAGGTTATAAACGCAGCGTTTTTCACTCTAAATATGGTAAAATGATCCAGTACTAGTAAGTGGGGTCTAGTGACAATCTTTTAAAATTTAATGAAACGGTTACTGCTGATCTCTGTAGACAAGAAAAATCAATTTAAAACATATATTGATTAGAAAAAGACTAGAATGGGCCAGAAAACATGATAAAGGAATTTTTCTTCATGACAGCGTTAGACCATATATGTTTCAAAACTAGTCCAACATATTTTGAAGCCCTTGAATGGTTAGTGTTTCACCACCTGTCGCATTCACTAGAGTTGGTTCCTTAAAATTATGATTTGTTTAGTCGAAGATACAGTTTGCTGAGAGGCCAATTTTGTGTGCAAAAGGCGGTTCAATAAATGAATCGCATAAATGCCAGAAAGGAGTTTTATAGATGACATTCACAAGTAATCTATCAAAATTTAAAAAAAAAATAGATAACGGGATGGCAATTACATTTGATAAGATATGTTTTGCAATTTAAATTGTAAGTTTTCAATAAGGATGCACATAGCATTAATACTAGCGTTTGAATGGAATGCACTCTACGCTGTGATTTATGATGAATTTTCGATGGGACTCAACGGTGTACAAGCTTTTGAGGTGTACAACTAATATTTTCATTTTTAAAAAATTATTATTACTAAAACAACGATTTTATTGAACCTTCTTTCAAACTTTAAAATATTAAAATATATTGCATATGTGCCAAAAATGGTGGCAAACAAATTATTATAATGGGCATAGTAATATCATTGCATTCAATGTCTTCAGGAACAATGTACAATCAATATACATCAATAACAAATACGGAGAGAAAAAAAAATATTTTCTGTATTTTGGGCGTTAGTTCCAGTTAGTTCACTCAGTGTAGTTCTCTAAGAGTAATATGACTTGCGACGACGTTGAAAAAAATATTTATATAGTACCGTAATCCTTTGTTAAAAAATGAGAAGTAAATTTTATAAAACTTTTCTTTTCAGTATTTTATTTTGTTTCAGTATTTTATTTTTTCAAGTTGCACAGCTGTCGCAAGTTTATCATTTCTTGCAGTGTATAGTACAGATTATGAAGAGAAAAACAAAAATTTTTGATGTATCTGATATAATTAGTTTATTATAAGCTATGGTCAAAGACATGAAACATGTTCAAACAACAAGTTTGAATGCTTGGAACATTCTACTCTGAAGATGTTGGTGAGAAATGTGATGATCACAAAGAGACTGGGAGGAAAATTCTTTACAGTAACATGCAGTTAGTGTAAATACGGCCATGAAGATGGATATAGATGTTTTACAGCAGCAGTATTACATAACTGTACTGTAAAACTTGTATACCATTTTTGTAGCCAGTGCAACTTCTGAAGCCTTACTGAATGTTGCACATGGAAGCTCTTGAAGCCAAGAATGTATTTATGAATCACTTCTTGTAGAAGTCATCGTTGGCTGAGGAAGGAATCAAGTTTGAAAAAAGCATTAACTTGCCTTTAGAGTATAGCGCGATTTTTTTTTTTTTTCAGTTTTATCACTTCTTCAACTTTCAAGGAAAAGTATATTTTTTGTAACACAAGTTAATTGACAGTAGGACAAGCACTGAAAGTTGTGTCATCTTGCGCAAAGTTAACAACATCTAGAAGTACTTCAAAAAATTAACAATCTTAGTTATAAAAAAGCAGGTCTAAGCAGCAGAAGTGGTAAGATTGTTGTAAGTTAGGGCCGGAGGTAGATAGTGTCTGCCTGTAAGCTAGAAACATAATCAGAGAGATAGGTTTTTGAGTTGAAGTAAAAGCCAGAATCAGAAAATCTGTTTAACTGGTTTCTCTAATTTGAGTAACTGTACATGTATAAACAGTGACTATAACACTCTGGCTCGTTATCTTAGATCACATATGGGCAACCGCCGGCCCGCGGGCCGGATGTGGCCCGCTACTGCTTTTGACCCGGCCCGCGGAACATAGCTAAACCTCGTATAAAACTCATATGAAGCATTCAAAATCCCATATAAATCCCAATTATATGGCCCGCGACTTCGCTAACATCCTGAAATTTGGCCCTCAACTTTTTAAAGGTTGCCCATACCTGTCTTAGATTGTATTTTTAAAAATATTAGAAAGTACAATTATATGTATTACTGAAGCTAAACAAATAATCACAGATATTTTTCATCTGTATCTCTGTTTAATACAAAGTGAGAGAATTGGGCAATTTAAAATAAATTTCTATTCAGTTTTCCTTTTTTAAATGCATATTTCTTTAAAACATGTTGTAAGGTTATTTGTCTGTACAATGCAGAAATTGTGAATATGAGAGCCATGCAACTCGATTGAAACCTTCATTGATTGAATCGTTATGTTATGACAAACTTGATGTTAACCCATGAACTAACTTAAAGGCATATTAATGTGTAATTTCTTTTTTTTTTTAAATCCTGAGCATTTTTCAGAGTTCCTTCATCTAGATGAATCTACTTTATTCTCAAGACCTTGCACTTTGACACTCCGTGCTAATCATTAACAGACTTAAATGGCGGGACAAAGTATCCATACTTCCCTGTACGATATTGCCGTATTATGGTCAGTCTTTCGCTGAGAAGATCACTGAAACTAAATACACTCTTTGAAATGTACGTATAAATGCATCGGCATTACAATGAGTGTATTTACAATTTTTGTGGTCATTTAGCTACCGGACTTAACATTTTCAAAGGGGAGATGGTATCTTTGTATCCCATTGCAGCAAAGTGTTCCTGTAAAAATAATTAAAAGTTTTGCAAAATAACACACATTTTGAGAAAAGTACTTATCGGCGTAGTGATCGTTTCGGATCGTACAAAGTCCATTCTTCTTCAATTGCAAAAATTTTCACCATCCACACTAACAGAAAGGTTAGAATTAAGCTATAAGTATTAAGTATTTTTACTAAACTAAAGCTCTAGTTAAAACTTTTGTAACTGTTTTTTTTCTTTGTAATGGCCAAGTCAGCAACCTACTGGAGGTTTGACCTCTACGGGGCCGGAGATGTTGGTTATTTCATTATGATGTTGCCTAGTATGCAGACCAAAGTTGCTCCTATGAGTGGTCTCCTACGTTTGAACCAATTTCAGATGAGAGACCTAGCACCAGAAATCGGCACCCCTAAAGGTGAACATGGTCACCTTGGTCCTCCATGGTCGTTTGAACATGGAGGACATTGCAGACACGAGCAGATTTTACGTGCACCAGCTTCCGGTCCAACAGCAGTCCAGCTGAGAGAGGTGTTTGTTCACTCTCACAAGCACTGTCCAAGCCGGTGCTGCTTCACTTTCCGTGTTCTTGATGGAACTTTTGTAACTAAATAGAACAGTTTAAGTACCTTTCAAAGCACTTAAACACTTAAACCCAGCTTTAACTTGTTCGTTCTTATCGTTGCAAAGACATTACAGTAAATATTCCCCTTCTGTACCCAACGTTACTTCTTTACACTAGTCTGGGCATGCCTGGTTTATCATAATAAAACTCGCCATATCCGCCCATTATATTACATCTCCTGCAGCGGGTGTTTATTGTAAATGCACTTTTTCAAGTTGTACTACTTTTTTAGAATTGCATGGTTTCCTTTATAAAATATGAAATGCATGAAAACTTTCAACTGCAAAAAGTAAAGTTTTTTTACTGCTTTAGAGAAGAAAATAAAATAACACCTTCATTCTCACTCTGACGGAAACTTGAAAAATTCAATAATAGTTTAATGCTTTTTTGTTTTTTAATCTTTTTCCTTTTTTTTTCATCGAAATTAATCCCAGAACTTTCTATCGGTTTAGAGAACTGTCTAGACTAATTACACGAGTCTTTTACACAGAGTGGTAGTTACTTATGATTTATTTTTCTTGCTTTCAACAACTCCTTAGGGTTTCATGATATTAGTACACGAAAAGAATAAAAGTAGAAAGTCGGGATTTTAATTTTAAATGTTCGTCATTCATAATTAGTAAAAGAACAATAAACTTAACATCCACTTTTAAATTTAATTTTCCATAAAATATGCAAAGTGCACATACATGCACACAGTTTTGAGTTTAATTTAAAAATATTAAAATCATCAAAAGAGACTTGCAGTATTTCTACTTCAGAATTTAAATTCTTCTTATTAATTACATATCAGGTTTTTAATGTTTCATCTACGTCTATCTTGAATCCATTCAGATAGCATATTATTATATTTATATCATAAAATATAAACAGAAAACAGTTCCATAAAATTGTTAAACTGACTATAATTATTTTATCCTAGTCTAATCTTTTTCCTATCTTTCATGGCGTGTTAGTTTTTTAGAAAACTAAGATTGAATGTTTCAGAATTGGTGAAAATTTAGCTTTTATCAGAATAAAAAACAATTCGAGAAACCTTCTCTCATTTGGATAATGGTCTTATGATTGGTAATAAACCTGTATACATTTAAAGCAATTTTAATTCAGCATTCTATTCTGTAATCTAATGTCTGTCATTTATTTTTCTCATGTGTATTTCTAATATATACTTTGTGCATTAAATATTTCTCTAATACTGTTTCTAATTTAAAATTTCGCCAGTTTCTGAAAATACAGCACGCATGCAGTTCGACAGAATATACGTAGCACATCTAAAAATGCCCAATTTAGAATGAATGTGAGACTTTCCAGGAATTTTTGAAAGCTTAAAATACACCGCACTGATGTAAGAAGATAATACTGGAAAATGCATTAGGAAGAAAAGTCAATTATAAGTTCAGGTGCAATGAAGTCTCTGTCATAAATTACGCGAAGTGCTTTTTAGGAGCATTTGAGGATATTCTGAGCAATATATAAGACTTTAAAGTATTGCACATAATATCTATCAACTGTTTCTAGAAAATACCGACAAAGGAAGTAATGACAATTGTTTTGAAATCATTCAAGGTATTGTGAATGAAGCATTTTTAGTTGAGCCATCTTTTCACAACAGCTTTTGAAATTGATTTGATTATAATTTTTTCTGTCTCTGTTTTTCGTGCAACAGTTCCTGAAAAAATAAAAGAATGCTTTGAAATTTGAATGCGTTAGAAATACAGACCTCAGAATGTAGAGAACTGAAATATGTAAAATTGTACGTAGTGTTTATGCTTGCTTGAATAAATAAATAAAACCACCAGAGTCTCTTAAGGGAGTATAATCATGGATCATTTAATTTGTACTAGGCTTTGTTTTAGAATACTTATCTGTAGCATTCTCATACAGTCTCTAAAATGTCGTTTTCAGGACGTTTAAATTTTAGAATTTCAATGTCTGTCACCAAAATTTGTATAAGTTATTTCATTTTCCTAGAATCAATTCACGAGTACTTAAATCTGAATTCCACAAAATACTTGAACATGATTAGGTAAGTAATGCTTAAAATTTCCCCTTTTTATTAATAATTTATTTTAAGGAATTTATCACTAGTTCATGCAGATGTTGTCAGAAATATATCTGTTGTTGCTGGTATCAGAAAAGATTGGAGAAAGTCATGCAAACAGTCAGGGCACAAATGGGTTAGCATTGCAGTGGGTATATTATTTTCGGTGAATCTCACTGATTTTGTTTTCTTTGCTCATAATAGTTCCATTTGATAGCAATTATAGTGCTACAAAATTTGTGATAATTACAATAGATATGCTTCCATCTTTTTGCTTGTTTGGGGGTTTGTTGGTTTCCAAACGAAAAGTTTGTTATTTTTTCCTAAATTTTGCTTTATCTTCATGTATTTTTTATGTATACATGTAACATTCTCGGCTGAAAATTAATGATATGATGTATCGACAATGTAAGTTGATTTTTATTTTTCCCGACTAATTGTATTTAATAATTCGTATAAATAACAATAATTTTTTAATCAGAAAGATTTCATTCTAAACTGACTCTAATTTTAATTTTGCAATGGTGCATTATATAAAAAAAAACCCCTATTTTGGTGCAATGCGGAAGCTTCTTCAGATTATCCTTGGATTATTTGAGGAAATATTTTTATTCCTCGAACAGTGGGTTGTCAAATTAGAGACAATTACAAAAAAAAATGATATTTAGTTGCTAAAAAAAATTATAAAAAGCTTGTTAATTAGGATGAATGATTTTATTAAGAAGAATGATTTTTATTTATATTTATTTTTATCATTTTTTATACGATTTTTATTTATTGTACATCCCATCACTATTTTCAGCTAAAACTAAATAAAATTAAAATACATATATAACAACAGAGGATAAACGAATATCAGTCAGTATTTGATAACATTTCTTCTTCTTCTTCTATACGCCTAGGCATACTTCGTAGTTGTATAGTTATGTAAATAGAGAAATTATGCTTAACCGAGAAGGATTCAATAAATATTAGTATGAAATCGTTCTTTCTATAACCTGGTGTGATATCATTTAGCACCAGTATTTTGAGTGGTTTTTTTTTTTTTTTTTTTTTTTTTTTTTTCGTAATTGCAAACATATTTGTCTGTTCCCAGAGCCGTAGATAGGGGGTGGCGGGGCTGGCTCCCTCCAAAATCCACTGGATCACAAGAGGTTTAAATAGAGTTTTACTATTTCATGTTTGTATTTGTTAGAACAGCACATCTCTAGGGGAAGAAGTTATGATTTTATTAAGGGTGTTGTTTGAAGATCTCCCCCATGGACTTAATACGCAAAGGAAAATAAACTAACTGCGCCAGAGACGTTTAAATTTTTCACTATTACAAGCATATACGAGGTGATCCATTTAAAAGGGTACCTTGGTTTTCTTATTAGCCTTAAATATGACGGATGTGGCAACTATTCTAACAGTGAAGTATAATTGTTTAGCCTTGTTTAAGTGTGGGAGACAATTTCCACCACTGCTGGACTGTTACTACTATATTTATGAGGTAAAACAAAAATGGAGACGCATAATGTCACTTAATTCTGAGATTTTTTAAATTTTCTTTTTTGAAAAACATAATTTAATTCAAATTTTTTGCATTATCATTCCTTACAGCAAATTTCGAATGTGTTCACGTGCATACTGGGTTTTCCAAATAATTCCTGCAAAAATCGATGCATTAAAACAAATCATAAATAAAGAAGTCTCGTCAATAACACCAGCAATGTTACGAAGAATGTCAAAAAACTTGGTTCGACGTATTCATATTTTTTTCCTTCAAAACGGTATGGAGATTTGTCAGTTAATCAATTAAAATATTTTATTTTTAAAAATTGTCTTACAAATATTTTAAAAGCATTTTTTATAAAACAGTTGGCAAATTAAATTATTACTTACAAATAGTGCATTATATACAGTTGAACTTGATTATAACTTCAGTGAAAAGACCAGACATCATTTATGATATGCTATAACCGAGTTATTCCGTGAGCCAGTGAAAGAGACTATCTTGATATCTTATGAGAGAGTTTTTATTTGCAAAGAAAGACACTATAACCGAGTTCAACAATATTCATACCCCCCCCCCCTGCTAAACTTAATTCCATAGCTAAACTAAATTCCTGTGTGCGTCACTGCTGCAATATTAGAATAGTTGCCACATCCGTCAGATATAAGGGAGGTAAGAAAAACCGTTAAACTGATCACCCTGTATTTTAAGCTTATTTCGTAAAGAGCCTCAGTAAATTACCTTAGAAATGAGAAAGCACCACCAAGCAACCGAGACGTAAAGGGGTGACTGGATTTATTTGGTTAACTTCATCTTTATTATATGATCAACGTTCTAATACCTCAATTAAAAAAATAAATAAATAAATCTGTGCAATTTTTAACTACGAGGTGTACCGGAAAGTAATTTTTTTAAACATAAAATTCAAACAAGTTTATAGGCACAAACAAGCTGTACTTAAACACGGGATCCATATTTGCTACATTTTAAAGCAAGAATTTTATAGATAATATGCTTTTTTTTCCATGAAAGATGGCCACTCTCCTTCTTTTTTCCCTTCTACCCTCAATGGAGGACGATATTAAAATTGTCTTGAAAATTATTTTTAGCTATTCGTGAGTGTTGTACTCTACAGCAGGAATTTTATGGATATCTCTTTTCTTTGCTTTGAGATCACGCCGACATGTTAATATAATGTTTGGCCATCCTAGGTTACGAATTCTGGAAATGCTATCTAATCTGGAATCTATGTTAAAAAACTCACGTACATGCCAAATTTCTTGTTATTACCTTCATTAGTTTTGGCTGGGCGGAATACTGACATACGGGAAAACGACATTACTTTCCGGTCCCCCTAATAATTGAAAATTCCACAGCATTAAAGTTTTTCAGTTAGCTAAGCAAACTATGCGATTAAATATGGAGTTGTATTTCAAATACTCTATTCACTCTGTTAAAACTAAATGCTACAATAGATTCATCTACTTCTATGCTATTAATTTTTCTGTATAGACTTCATTGTGTAGCTTAAAAATATTTTGTTCCAGATGCTCTAACTTAAAACTGGAACATCAACGAGCTGTATACAGCGTGCTGTGGACCAACGACTTGCATGAGGAAAATGGGTTTTTTTTTTTGCTTGTAATGCTGAGCTGATTGATACAGTGGAACAAGCATATTGCTGTGATATATTTAATAAATATACATCACAGTAAAATACTTGTACCACAGTAATCATTTTTCAAGGACAAACAGCATTTCCAATCTGATAAAAAGAAGTGGATTTCGAAGGAATATTTTTACACTGATATTTAAAGGTGAGAAATTTTAGGATTCATTTTTGTTGAATTTTTATTATAAATTATGTATTTTTTTTAATGTCGCTCATATTAGGACATTCAAATATTTATTCTTAAGGGTGATTTTCATCTTGCACCAGTACAGCAGAAACGCGTTCAATTTAGGGTTCAAAAAAACTTTTTCATGTATATTATTTATGTGTAAAACAAGAATTGCTAACTAAGGTCATTTACATTGTTTGTTTTCTTTATCATTGCATCTTTAGTGTACACTAGACGTTTCTGAGATGGTGGTCTAATAGATGCTGTCACCCCGCCCCTTGTTCCCCCTTCTATTCTTGCCACAAAAACTTTTTTTGTTTTTACCTGTAGAAAGCTTAAAGCCGTTTAGCGAGATAAGCTTTAGCTTCTAACTCCAGTTGTGCTCTGAAATTTTATATATTTGAACCATCTCATTTGTACATAGATGTACGTAATTTTCTACTAAGGTGTTCTAGTATGTGATTTATGAGCTGTGCTTGATAGATTAAAAAATGGCTTGTTTTCAATAATTAAGTGTTATTTGCTGTTTAAGCCAGTAGTTCGCATGCTCTCTAATTGCAAATGTTTTTGGTACACGTATGTTTATCATGCATAAAAATATTATAAAAACTGAAAAATAAACTTGTTACTGCATGAATGTTGTTCGAAAATTATTTTCTAAGTACTTAATAACTTTAAGTACTATCTTTAAAAAAAAAAAAATCATTTAATGCCCTGCTGACTCTTGACTATTTACTCAAGAGATCAAGATTAATCTCATAAATATTACCTTAAATTAAAACTTTTTCCATTCTTAATTGTTTTCTTACTAGTAGTAAATATAAAGATTATTAATGTTTAAAAGGTATAGAACAGAGGTTCCCAAGGGGTGCCGTGGAGATAATCAAGAAAAGTGTTTTGGTGGAGTATAATCAAATAATATTTCCTCTGAACCGGCATCCCCAAGAAAGTGAGCCAAGCCGATCACTAAGTGGGCTCAAACAAAAATATTTCAGTCAAGTTCAAGACTGTCCTGTAGCCTCTCTTATATTGAAACTCTCTGAAATGGGGGTATTGTCAAAATTCTATATCCCTTTCCCAAGAGAGTACTTTCTTGATAGTTAGCCCTATAAACAAACAAACGTAAAATGCAGCCAAACTGCTTCATTCTAACCTTCATATTCATATTGCTTTAAAGGAAATCTGCCGCGAAAGTTTTTAGACTGAAAAGGGTGCCGCGAAATGTTTTTAGCCTGACAAGGGTGCCGCGAAATGCTTTTAGCCTGACAAGGGTGCCGTGGGGAAAAAAAGTTTGGGAACCCTTGGTATAGAAAGTTCATTAAGTTTCAAATTTTTCGTTTTCTGATTGTCTTAATTGAGATGTTTAAAAGTTCATCTTTCATGTTCTCCCACAATCACCAAAGCAGGATAGCTTACGAATTCAACAAAATAGTTCATCACATGTATTTAACGCAGCATTTTAGTAATATATCGCAAATTAAAATTAATCGAGAATCGTTTTAGATGCATAACACGCTTTTGTTTAAGCATGCCTTTGCAAACAAATCTACAATGTTTGTTTTTTTTCTCCTTTTTTCCATTTATTGTTTATTTATTTATTTCTCTTTTCTTACTGGTAAGTTTTTTCAGAATAACTATTTACATACGTAATAAAACACCCCCTTGAAACAGTGGAACAGGGTTTTACTGAGATATCAATAAAATGCACTTGTATCGCAGTAAAGTCCTGTTCTACTGTGGATGAATTTCATCAAGCTGAATTGATGTACGTGAGACGTCTAGATGAAATGGCCGATGCTGAAATTCTGAACAGGAACTCTCAGGTATATGCACTTTTTGTCTATCGAAGTTATCTTATAACAGAAGAATAACCAGTAACACTTGTCTTAAGTTTTTGTAGTCCAGTGTCATAGAAGTCTGCCACCTGAGAAAGCAGCCTAAGTGTCACAGTCATTTGCCGTCTTCGTCAGTGGAAAAGTGATGCCCAAACAGGAATATCTTTAGGTCGAGTCACTGGAAGCACGATCGGTATTCTAACCCGTGCTTCCAGTGACTCGCACCTGCAGAAATTCATGTACCAACAACACAATACCATGACCATGAGCATCGGCAGAATATTTTCCAGTGAGGGGCAAAGATTATTTCAACAATTGGTCACCATGTTAGAATGAACAATAAAGCAGAGGAAAGAACGGCAAACAAAATTTCAGGGGAAGGCAAGTGCCCCTGTCGCCTTATGCTTCCGGCGCCCATGACCAAGACATAATGTCATCGAGTCATTTTGTTCAGATTCGATGTCTTGTGAAGTCAAGTTTCTTCAAAAAATTATGGAAAATAAGTATAGTTGGCCGCAGAAAGCAGCCATTGCAAGTGTTTTCAGTCTCCATATTTTATAGACGAATAGATATGACTGTAAACAAATCTTATTACAATTGTTACTGACATTCTAAAGAAAATAAAGGTAGTTTATTGGAATATGAAATATCAAAATGAAGCAGATGAAAAGATGATTTATCTTTACTATACAAAAAATTTCCTCCATGTTCCTAATCAGTGTATTTTTAATTACATTGGTATTTATTATATTTTTGTAATAACAGCTCAAATAAAATTGTTAAATGTTCGTCTTTTTTTAACTTCTCTCCTTTAAATATCCCATCAAACGTTTTAATATTATGTGAAAGGGACATGTTTGTAAATCTGAAATTGTACTATTTTATATAGTATTTTTCTTTACAAGATAATTTAACATTGGTAAAAAATACCACCTTTAAAAATATATTCATACTTTTTCCAAAATATGATTTTCTTTGAAAAACAAATGAATAGGTTTCTCTTTTCATTTATAATCTTCATTTCACAAATTATTCGACTTCTTTCCGGTTATTTTCATTCAAAAGTTTTATTATTGAAATTTGGATTAATACTAAAAGATCTGTCTCTGGAGTTTAAGAAGGAGGGATAAAAGAAAGAAAGAAAAAAAGAACACTCATTTTATTTTTTTAACAAGTATAAATCATTCTAAAATAATTCTAATCATAACCATGGTGAATGCTCTGTCATAGAAACGTGATTGATTGAAATATGATTACAGCCCCTAATTTTATAACGCCGCCTGTACTAGAAAGCAAAACACTACATCATCATCCTAACATGTCATTATATTTTGGATCAGCCAGGCAATTAGCAGAATAAATATATTGAAAATAAAAATTCCTGTAAAAATTCTAATTAATTTACTCAAGCGAGAATCTTTTGATAAGTTAAGACAACTTTACATTATTATCATTATTGTTTTTAACGCTTTCTAAAAAAATGTTGAAAGCGCTTATGATTTCATTTTGTCTGTCTCATGTCTGTGTCTGACTCAGACTAACTGACGCAAATAATGCATTTATGTATTTTATTGATCTGTATTTAAACTTGTATCTTGCTAAAAAGAGTGCATAAAGTGTTAGCATCAAAAACGCTTTAAAAAGCAGGTATTATTTATGTTTTTTTTAGCAGTAATATAGTTCTATAAGAAAGGTACTGGAACTATATAGTAAGTTCACCCAATTAAAGGTCCATGAACAGTCATTTTTTAAAGTTCATTCCAGAGATGTTTATCTATTTCAAGCATCGTAAAATTAATATACATCATTGAGATTTATAACATGAAACTTAACAACTAAAAGTTCACCTCTTGGATGGAGGCAAACTGAATTATTATCATACATTAGACTTCAAGTAGCAATGATAAAAATTAATAAATACATTAACTGAGTGCCTTATTTGTTCTAAACTGTTTGCTGCTTTCGGTGCAAATGCGTGACGGCAGATACTAAATTTTTATTCAGCCCGACCTCACTTCCCGACGCAAGTCTTTCAATGTCCGGATGTATGGTCGGATCTGTTTTCAGCAGCTGTACACTGTACAGCAGTGGCGCACCCAGGATTTTAGTTTAGGGGGGGCTGGGCTATATAATATTGCTGAACTCAGTCATAGTGATCTCGGTTAGTTACAACTCTCTTATGACGTCAAAACATTCGGTATCACTTGACTGTCCCATAGAACACAAGCAATGTAACTCATTATAGAGTCATAAATAATTATCTGATCTTTTGAGCGACGTTGTAACCGTGTGTAACAGTGTTTCAACTAACTGTGAGCATTTATTTAAAAACTTTTTTTTAAAAATGTCTTTTTTTGGTTAGAAAGAATTTGAGGACAGTTAAAAAAAGAAAGAAAGAACTAAAAAAAATTAACTCATTAGCGGCAGTTTTCACTTTTTTAACGCTTTTCATTTCTAACTTTCTACCTTTAGGGGGGCTTCAGCCCCCATAGCCCCCTCCGTGGGTGCGCCTATGCTGTACAGGATATAGTACATAGCAATAAAATTTAAAAATTAATGCAGAACAAGCAAGGAGAGACAGACAAAGCAAAAAAATTAGGTATTTTTTAACTTTTATCATAAGTGTTTAAACGAGAAGAAAAAATAAAGGTACTTCGTATATATGCCGTTAGTTAATCAGAGCTATTTTCAGAGGCGAGTCCAGAGAAGTTTCAGAGGAGGAGCGATAAGTACGAAAAAGCTTGTTATCAGGTATGAGTCACTTCTTTTTAACCTTTTTATTTCGTAATCTTGGACTCATGTTTAACCTATTCGCTCTCATTTAAAATAACGCAACTGTATGAATACTCAACTTTTTTGACCAGTGTTGCTTCCCAACCACCAGAGCGTACAAAGGACCATTCTGGGAAGCAACATTGGCCAAAGAAGGAGAGTCTTCGCCGTTGCCTCTCTTTAAAGGATGAGAAAAGATCTCTGATCATGGGTTCAGTAGTGGCTTTAAGTACGCTCAGGGGCCTTGGATCCGCCTGTGGCTATTTTCAATAGAGTAGATGCGACGCATCATTTTACGGGGAGAAAATAAAACGTATCTTAAATTGGACGTGAAATTTGATTTTGTTCGGGTTGCGAACACTAGACTGAAATACGACACGCATTAGAAATAATGGTTTCGTAAATGGAATCTTTTTCTGTTATTATTGCTTTCCCAGGTAAATATCTTATTTCGAGGGTAGAAAAAAATAACTCTTTCATAACTTAAATGATAACATATTAAATGTCATATTCTGGAGAAATGCTGGAAAAAGGAGGCTGAATTGTAAACCTAGATTGTTCGAAGCATCTTAATGAAAGAGAAGGTAAGAAGCTTAAAAGATGTTTCGGATCTGCTTCTAATTCTTTCGTAATGCTTATTTCATTTGCTTTGCTTTGCATGAATTTTTTTTATATTACTTTTTTTTCAATGCGTACAAGTAGATGTAGAAGTTCTGACGTTCTCTGAAAAAAAAATTAAAAAATTAAAAGTATTTCTCTAAAATCTTGAATTTTAGGGAGCAACAAGCATTTAATGTTGAATTTGTGATGTGCCTTTACAAGATAAAATGGGGAAGGTATAGATATATGTGTGTGTAATTATTTCAACCTGATACCGGGTGTCCAGAAAAGGACTCCCTGATTTCAAAATTAAATATCTCGAAAACAAAGATCGATAGAGGAATGCAGCAAGCGGTATGTTTATTGTGAAAGCTGTAAGAATTTTATACAGCAGTTTGAAATAATAGTTACAAAAGCTGCTAACAGATGGCGCTGTAATCGACATACGTAATGCCTAGTATAAATAGTGATCCGAAGCCCAGAGCGATCAGTTCATTCGGCATTCATTCATTCATTCATTCATCATTCATTAGAGATGAGCGAGACGCAGCAGCGTACAGACGTGTGTGAAGGAGCTCCGTCGGCCAGCCGACAAAAGTCCTTATCAGGACTGGTAACTGGTACAGGCGAACCGGCGGAGTATCCAGAAGACCTACCCCCTAACAAACGCTACCTTTACGATGCTTACAAGAGCGTGCCCCCGTTTCAAATATTTAGCAGTACATGGAACTCTTTTTACTATGCTGTCCAGAAATTGGGTGAAGATAACGTGCCGGCAGCCAAGGTGATTGCCCGCTACAAAGCCCTCCAACTAGAGAGCCCAAAAGTGATCGAACTACAAACTGAACCACCGCCGATGACTCAAGCCTCCAAACGTTCTTCTCCCTGTGAAGAAGCTGACGACCCAACCGAGGGATTCTCCATGCCAAAAAGATGCGCCAAACCCAGGACGGAACAAGATAAGTACACGTCAAATGTTGGTTTTAGTACCCCCAATCAATTCGAGCTTCTAAGCACTTTAGACCCCCAGGATAAGGAAATGGAACTAGAGACTCCTAGCTCTTCTCCGACAGTAAAAATCAACCCCAATGTCAGGCCCAAACCGCTAATCATCCCCAATCCTCCTGATATGCATGCCATTACCCAACTCATAAATGAAAATGCAGATGCAAATTTTAATGCTGTAGCCCAGAAGTCCTCCCTCAAAATTTTCCCGATAGATTTCAAAAGTAAACACAAAATTGCTGACCTTCTTCGAACTAATTCCATCCCCTTCTTCAGTAACTCAGACATCACCCCCCCCCCTTAAAGTAGTCATTAAAGGACTCCCCCTTACTACCCCTACCGAACTAATCGCCGAAGCACTAAATTGTATTAAATACCCTGTTCTACGCGTTAACCAATTAAAAAGCAGACGAGACAAAACCCCCCTCCCCTTTTTCCAAATCCAGCTTCAAAATAACCCCCAAGGACAGGAGATTTATAATCTTAATAAGATTCTCTCTTTTCAAATCAAAGTTGAAAAATTTCGTCCCCCCAGGAAAGCCGTTCAGTGTTATCGCTGCAACGGCTTCTTCCACTACGCTAAGCATTGTTCCATGCCCCCCCGCTGTGTGGTTTGTGGCGACCCCCACGAGCATTTTAATTGCCCCATTAAGTTAAACAACAATTCTAATGACGATAAGCAACCCCCCAAATGCTGTAACTGCTCCCTAAATCACCCAGCTAGTTATAAAGGCTGTAAAAAATTCCCCAATAACCCACAAAAACAAACCCCGCTAACAAATTCGCAACCCCCTCCCCCCTCTTCCAAAAAATATACTAGCTATGCACAAGCCGCCTCAACTAATTCTACCCCCTCCCCCCAACAAAATTCATTACAAGAATTAGCAGAACTCACCAAAGAGATTGAAAAAGAGATAGGAGTCTCGTTGACAGAGCTAGTTAACAAATTAAAAGAAATTTTAAATCACTTAAGGCAAATTGATTCCCCCCAGGAAAAATTATTATTCTTTCTAAGTTTTGTCAACAACGGGAACAGCACTGCTAGCAGTGACTGAACCATTGTTGACACCTAACTAGTTAAGTCCCGCCAGTCTGGTCGGTAGCACGTTGTGCTTCGGGCCTGTGGTGCCCGGGTTCGTATCCGAGCTCGGACTTTTAAAAGTTTTTCTCCCCCACTTACTTTTTCAAAATTCTACCCTTCTCACTAACTTAAATTCATTTTTTAAAGCTTAACTTCTCAGTTTAAATTTTTTTATCGGTTATTGAATGGGAGTTGTGGGGTTTATTTTCCCCAGGCACTCCCCAACCAACATGTGCTTATCTGTGAGCGATCAGTTCATGGCATGAGAGATGTCTGAGACTCAGGAGAGTCAAGACGTGTGCAGCGAAGCTCCGGCCTGCCGTACTGAGCAACCACCGACACGGTATTATCGCCCTCAGCCATGCGAGTTAATACCCCGAGATAAGGAATTCATCTTATTTGCCTGGCAGAAATACAAAGCTACGTCGCCATGCCCCATCACCTGGAAAGACTTCCGCGCCCAAGTGGAAAACGGACAACCTACAAGAAAATCTCGATCAGCTTCTCAACAGTTTAAAGCAAACTGATAACTGCTCATTTCCGCCGGAAAGTAGTCGACCTAAGCCTTCTGACACTTCCCCGCTGATACCAGTCCAGAAAGAACTGTCTCACGCCGCACCAGCGAGAAAGCGTACCTCTTCCCACAACGACGAACGGAACACTACGGACACCGAAGACAATCAAGGCTTCACTCTCCCGAAGAAATGTGCCAAGATCAAACCTGGACCTGCAGAAGATAAGTACGTGTTTGATGTCAATTTTAATTCCCCAACCAGTTCGAGCTTCTTAATAATTTAGACACCAACGTTAATGCTAAGGAAATGGAAATTGAGACTCCGATCTCTCCCCCGCCAAGCATCAAAGTCAACCCTAATGTCAGGCCCAAGCCGTTAGTCCGAAGACCGATACCCCAACAGAAGGATACCACATCATCAAATGTTTGCACGTATGCATCGCAATTTTTGCAAACGTGGTTCACTGCATAGCAACAAGCAGGATACGGGAGAAGACGACTGTCGACATTGCAGAACAACTCTTACAGTCTATGGAAGATAATCCAAATACCAGCACACGAGCTATTGCTCAGCATCTTGGGATCTCTCAGTCAGCAGTGTGGCAGATACTGCGCGAGAACCATGTGCATCCTTACCCTCTGCAAAGAGTGCAGTTACTGCAGCCTAGCGATTATCCGAAGGCTGTAGAATTTGCACAATAATTGATGCAGAAATGTGCCAGACCCCAGTTTTCCAGCTTCTGTCCTTTTTACGGATGAAACTTCATTTATGAAGGAGTCTTCAATAAGCACAATTCACATGTGTGGGCTTACGACAACCCGCACGATAGGACAAGTCACGATGCGCAACATCGTTTTGCCGCAAATGTGTGAGCTGGAATCATTGGTGACTGTTTGTTGGAACCTTACTTGCTACCAACCCTATTGGACGGCCAGTAATACCTAATCTTTCTCGAGAAAGTGTTACATAGTTTTGCTGGCTCTGTTCCTGCGTATTTCCGCCGAGATATGTGGTATATCAATATGACTGGACTTCAGCCCATAGCATCTACTGAGAACCTGTGCTTGTTTAAATAAAAGTCACATTCGTTACCATTTAACTGTACTGTTTCCTTGTGTTCACTTTACTTCTCCGTTTTGCTCATATATATGACGGTTGAAAACTTTCCTATGTGAAATCGCTTTCCTGACGTCTTCACTATTTCCTAACGAAATTTGAACGATATGTACTGAATCACCACCCTGTATATCAGTTTGAGAGCTTATAAGTGCTTTCTAGTCATTGAATCATAAGAAAGTCATTTTAAATTATATTCTGTTTAACATCATTCAGCTAAACTACCCAATGTCTGTAGAGTACCCAATTTATTTTTCATAAATAGTGTCATATAAGATAGTGTGAGAAATCACAAGTGCAAAACGAGGCTCACTGCCATCTCTTGCTGTTCAAAAAAATGTAGCTACGCAGTTTCGAGAGTGTTTGTATGAAGACCTGACGCCCAATTTTGAGTTCTGTTTTTTGGATCTTCGAAAAAAGTTGACCTGTGTAACAGCGTTGTCTACATCAATAAAGTATTTAATTAACGTTTAATCCCCAGATCCTTTATTAAACTGATCTACACCATAATATTCTACTGTGTTCACATACCCATCTTCACACCTACCAAAAGCTACAAAGTCTTGTTCATCATGTGCAATACTTCTTTCAAAACTCTCCGATACAACCGTTACCTTTAAGAGTTTTATGTCCCATCAATTCCAAGGACAGAAAATTAAAGATAATACAAGAAAGACAAGTATTGTTATATTATCGCTCTTTTAAATTGCATTGCCTAATTTATACATATAGGCGGGTTTGCCGCAAAGTGGCAAGCATTAATTTTCTGAAGACAACAAATTAAAAACTTGAGAAGTTCTTGAGAAATTAAGAATTTTTAAGCTTAAAATAACTCGAGGGTGTAAACTTTATTCGCATACAATATAGATACATTTTTGAACACATCTTTATGTCTCGAAATTATAAATTTTTCTGGTCTTCGTGACTTGTATCACTTGAAAGCCAACCTGTTCAAATACATGTAAATACATTTTTTTAAACTTTTCTTTCCCTCAACTTTCTGTTAATTATAAGGGAAAGGACATGAGTAACGAAAAATGAATTTCGTACCAAAAGTTGGATACAAACAGGGTTACTATTTCATGAATATGTACATATCTGCCACATACAGGTAGGCGAGCTTTCCAACCCCCTCGTCAAACTAATCGAGCTTGTTGCGTCAACTTGTTGCTAATCGAGTTAAATGAGCCCGAATGTTGCTTCAAAAATCACTATTGATTCCGAAGCTTTGGCTTCTTAAAATGTTCTTAATTTCAGGTAAAATATGAGAATCCTTCCGAGCTAATTTACATGTGAAATAGAATCCAATAAGGAGCCTAAAAACAGAGTTACGGCGCTTCCCACATCATAGTTATTATGAAGCTCCTGACATGCAGAAAAACAAACAGAAATACGGTATTTAAAAGTACATTTGTACCAACGGAAACAAAAGAACTGTTTTGTAAATTATAGCAACACTGGAAGTCATGTTTTACTAAGAAGTTGCAACTGTTTCGCATTCCGATGAAAGAAATTGTTCTAATGTGACCAGCTTATTTAAAAAATATAAACTAATAACGAGAAGCATTTTATACCAGAAAACAAAAGAATTATTAGCGAACACAAAGAGTTAACAATTTTACCAGTTTCAATTTCTAACAATTTCCCGAAGAACAAAGAACAAAAAGGACTATAGTTATTGTTATCGTGATTCATAGATACCTCTGATATGAAAATGTGTGCCTTGATATCATTTGTATCTGAGGATATCTAAAATTCATCGTAACAGTACCATCGTATTTCATTTACTGTGAATTAAAAAGTAAGTATCATGATAGAGAACATTTTAGATGTAAGAAAAGAGCAGTTAATTCTTCATAACTAGAATTTGTCTGGAGACCAATAAAAGCATACTAATACCCAGTAATCGACAAATCGAACACAGAAAAAAAAAATGTTTTTGTTATTATTATTCATGACATCATTATTATTTCACATTATTACACACATCACATTACTACTGCGTTTCTAAATCTTTCGTAATTCTCATCTCATTTCCTGGTTTGCATTTTTTTATTACCAAATATTGACAAGTAGCTGTAAAATTTCTTCTAATATCATTTGGAAAAAGAATTTAAAATGCTGAAATTTTTAGTAATTTTAGGAGTAATGTTCATTTCAGGTTGAACCTGTAATGTGATTTTAGTAGATAAATGATGAAGCTGTATGTATATATATAATAATTTCAAGTTAGTATCTTCATTTGAACATTTTAAATTATAAACGATACGTCTTACATTCATTATACAACATCTTTAAATGATTAGGTTGAAGTACCACATTCCCCACAAGACTCTATTTTTGTATGTAATTGGTATAATAAATCATTTTGGATGCTTTTATGTGTTTTCTAGGCAGTGAATCATAAGCAAGTAATTTTAAATTACATCCTGCTAACAACATTTAAATAGACTTCCCGATAAGTACCTACGTAGTACCCAATTTATTTTATCATAAGATAATGCGACGAATCACAAGTGTTCAATGGGGCTCACTGTTGTGTCAGCATGATGCATGAAGAACTGATGCCCAATTTTGAGCTCTGTTTCTTGGATCTACGGAAAAAGATGTCCTGTGTATTGTGTTGTCTACATCAATAAAGTATTTAATTGAAGCTTTATCCTCTGATCCTTTATTAAACTGATCTACACCATAATATTCAACTATGTTTACATCTTTGCGCCTAGTTAGCGCCTGCTCGTGTAGGGATGAACGCGAGACTAAAAAACACATATCTTGTCTCAAAAAACAGTTGTAAAGCTTTGTCTCGTCTTGCAAATTGCTATGTATTATTGATACAAATGTCTCTTGTAAATATCTGTTCCTTCAATCCTCGCATATGTCCCTGCACCCATCTTCATATCTACCAAAAGCTGCAAAACTGTGTTCTTCAACATGTACAGTAGTTTTTAGTGAAATAGCGTAACTAAAAAATTTGAGGGAACTGCGAAAATTTGGGGAAGATCTCATAACATATTTAAGAGTAAAAATAGTGAAGTTTCTTCATGTTTTAAAAGAAAGTTTTAAAATGAATGGTTTTCTAAACCATTTAGTTGATGAGGGGGGGGGGGGGGTAACTTCCTTTACGGACGCTACGCTAATGTGCGTGCAAAAAATGTTTTGTACTAACATTAGCTTTCACTGGACAAACAATCCGTTGAATCAGAGCAGATAATCAGCACATAATGTGGTTAACACATAATGGTAAGCAATATGCGAGAGCAATTCCAAACAATGTAGTATGCGAGTACTCAGCAATGCGATAAAGTAACGCCAAACAGTAGAACAACGGTATTAAGAAGTTATTTGCTTAGGCTGTTTTAAATTATTTAGTTGCGTTGTGACAGTTAAAAATACAGGTTCGAATGCACTTAGTTGCTGTAAAGAATAAAGACATTGAATGCTTGAAACTATTTATTTAAAATATACTATTGAAACATTATTATAACGGGCGGTGGTGGCTCAGCGAAATAAAATGACTTCCTATATGGACAGTGCAATTAAGATGGAAATAACTTAAAAATTACGCCAGCACAGAATTACACATTGGCGAGAACAAACACTTGGCTGAAATCAATAACGCCATTTCCAGAGCAACCCTAACAGTTAATCCAATAAAATTAAAATGGCGTAATCGCGAGCAAATAATTTTAAAGACGTCGGAAGGGCAACAAATAATAACTTACGCCAACGCTATGCCAAAGGAGGGGAAACAAAAAGCCGTTGATTTTGCAAACGGACGCAAATATAACCTATTTTTAGCACACCGGTCCGAAGAGACGAATAAACAAAAAGAATAGTGCATACGGGAAAAGCGAAAATACAGATTTAAAAGCCGAAATGGCAGAAAAATGGAAACAGAAGTGATTTAGAATACCCTTTGGATAGATTACATTAAAGAAGGCCAAAGTAAATGATTATTAAATTAGATATGTGATCTCCATCACATATATACTCCCCTCAACCAGGAAAAAAAAATTTTAAGAATTTTTTTTAATTAGTTACAATTAATGTCCTTAAAAAATTAAATTAAATGCTCTGTTTGGCTGGCTTAAACAATTAAGAAAAGCATAAACATATACAGACTAAATTATACAATTGAAAAAAATACTGATGACCACCACTTAAAAAATGTTTACATAGAAAAAAATTGTCATGACAAAAATAAAAATAATAAGTGCTAGCAATAAAAAGAAATGTCGACAAAATAAAAATGGAGCATTTAGCTCACAATACTAAGGGGCATTTTAGCACACCCTTTTCTTTTAAATTGAGCATTTCAAGCTCATGTGCACATCCAAAACATACTGTTGAAAATTGCAGTGAGTACACAAAATTATTATTATACACCAGCGCTGTTGAATAGTTTGCATATATATATATATATATATATATCAATAAGGCCTCTAAATATCAGAATTATGCATGAAAAATATTTCACTCAATTGACAAAATAAAAATATATTCAAATTATAATATGATACTCAAAAATTTTTGTTTGATGGTAATTTTTCACACAGTTCTGTACTATCATAATTGTAACACCCAAAGAGTCATATTACCATACACATATATACATTATATATAATAAGAAAGATAAACACAAATTCAATAGAAAAACCATAATTACACAAAATGATAATGATAATTTTTTTTTTAACACTGAATTTCAATGTATTCTATCATAATGTAAAGATCAATAAAAATGTGTAAAAAAATGACCTCAGTAAAGTGAAAGTGGTATTGGACACTCACATATTTATTTATTTAGTTTAAATTTTCAAGTTAGAGATAATACTAAATGAATCATTTTATTTTATTATTAATTAATTTATGTCTGTGAAATTATTTACTTTAGAAGTCATAATTTATTAAGTGTTTAACTTTAAAAAACAAAGATATATTAACAGACAGCAAAAATTCCTAATACACATGTGATAGCTGCTGGTCCAGCCAGACAGTACACAGAAACAAACAGACATCCAAGTAAGTGCGGCCGTCACAAACTTAGGAAGCAAACATACAACACAAGCATACACTAATATATCACTGACAAGGAAGTTTTTACGTATGTGAAAGCCGGAAAAGTAACATGAAATTAATCTCAAAATTAGCAGGACAGTTAATTTTGAAGTGTATAATCTTAAAATATAACTCAAAATTGAAGGTATTTGAGGTCATACGGTGGAGAAATCAACTGAATTATTTTTGAAAAATTGAAGAAAAGAATGTGTCATTTAAGTCACCACATTAAAAATTTTTAAAGTGACAAAATTGTGAAAGAAAAACACAAAAGTACAAATAAAATGCACTAAAATGAAATTACAAAACAATACAATATACTCTAAAATTTCACTTATTAAAAGTCTTAATCCTATCAATAGATAAGCATTTTATTAATAAAATATATGAAGAAACAACAGTTCAGAAAAATAACTACAAATAAGCATAATCCAGTAATCAGATAATGGTAAATACTCTGAAAATATATTTCAACTAATGTGGTATTTTATAAAACTGTGAATACTTGTCAAAATAATATTGTATTAATTTACAAAAAGGTACATAAGAGTTTTAAATATATCATATTGTAGAAAAAGAAAATAATGAGATATTTCAAAGTATGATGATGTTTGTGTGTGTGAACAAAAGAGAGACAAGACAAATACAGTCTGTAAAAAAAATGAACTGTACTACAGTACATCATAGTGAAAATGTAACAAATATTCAAAAATTTTGTGTGTAACAAATTGTGAATAATGAACTCAGAATGAGCAGTACATTAGTGTGAACATGTTTGTGTATGTGAATATATAAGACATAAACACAAGTGTGATGAAAAAAAAAAAAGCAAGTGTGTGAAAGGTTGAGAGTCAGCAAGTGTAAGCAATCAAAATAAAAACAACAACATGAAAAAAATGCAAGTAGATGTGAAAAAGGGGTGTAATTGTGGACAAACACAAACTTCAAAGATCAGTGACTATTCAAGTATGAATCTTATTTGACGTACAACAAACATGTGTCATATAGTGTACTTTTGAAAAGAAAAAAAGGTAATTAAATGAATACCACTATACTCTTCCAAAGAATGCTTGTATTAAACAGAGGCATATCAATGGCAGGAAAAAACAAAACAATAAAACAGTGTATCAAAAAGTAAACAAGTGTGAACTGTACAACCTATGATAAACATGTAAAACCTGTATTAAAAAGGCCAAAAATAGAGTGAAACACAAAAATATAAGGTACTCTTTTAAAAAAAATGTTCAAAACAAATAATGTGTAAAAAAAATCAGTCAACATGGTGATTGTAAATAATAGCATGTTCAAAGAAAAAAAAAGTGTAAAAATATATGACAAAAAAAGAAACAGTATATTGTGAGGTAAGAAAGAATATGTATGCTGTGCCATGGACTTTAATATGCAAAATTGCACTGTGTAAGAGTGAGTAAAAAGTGTGTGCCTTAGAAAGTCCTTGCCATGGACTTAATTATTGCAAGAGTGTGAAAAGACATGTAATTGAAGACTGTCATGATTATAAAAAGAGTAAAGAAAAATAACGATGTATGTGTACCTCATAGAGGCACTACAATGAACATAAAAATGTAAAATGTAGCACGAGAAAAAATTCAAACACTATAAAGATAACTAAGAGGAATATTTAAGCAAATAAAAAATTAAACAAATAAAAATATATATACCCAAAACATATAAAGTAATAAGTAAAACTGATATTCATCTTAAAAATTAATAGGTCTTATCTTGCAAAATTAATAGGTAATTGAAAGTAACGCCATGTACTAAAATCTCAAATAACGCTACATTTACTCTATTTAATACTTAAGAAAAATGCGCATTTTATACAAAGCACTTAACTTTCATAATTTAATTTTTAATGTATACATAATAGCAATAAAGGAAATAATCATTGTTAGAAAACCCCAAAGTTATGTAGAATTATTTTATACAGTATACATAAATACACCACTGAAACATTCTTTTTTTTTTACATATATAAAATTATCACCATTAAAATATCACTATATCAAAAATAATTGTTGAAAAATTAAATTATTCCGTGTTCCTTTTCGGCACATTTCGATTTTGTGAAGTCCCGACAGAAACACCACTTTTACCTTTAAATAAAATGTTCTCTATTCAAAAGCAAAGAAAACAACATTGCATACTTTGTTACTTCTATTTCAATTTTTGTGTTACATGTTACGCAGCTGACCAATGTCCGATCAGCAAAACTCCTTCATTTTCAAGGCTAAGTACGAGCGAGCCGAGCACAAAAAAAAAAAAAAAAAAAAAAAAAAAAAAAAAAAACGCTAAACAGAGGTGTGAGATGACACTGTTTTCCTCTCACGTTCATTCCAGTGCACGGAGACACGCACAATAACATGATATCAGTACGTCACATGCCGGGGCGAACTAATAATTAAAAAAAAAAAAAAAAAATTACGCACAGAGTTCGGCTTCCATAATCAGCCTCATACCGAATGGCGGGTAGTAAAATATCCAGTGGCATACGTTTTATACACATCTTTAGGAGACGAAACTCGATAAAGTATCGAAAAAAATCCGCACAATTCACTAAAGTGATGTACTGTCGGGATTGGGAAATATTGAGGATATGAGTTATATGAAAATCCATGGTCGGCAGAAACACTCCATACCTGCAAGCAAAACGAGATGAAGCAAAACGAGTCGAGCATCAGATTACCAAAATGTTATCCAGCAGTATATCCACGAAAACGGAAGTCATGCGATGCTGAAGGAGTTGAATCGGTAAACAACGGTAAACGACTGTGGCGAGAGACGCGGGCATTTTCTAATCCACCCGAGAATACAGTGGCAGAAGATGTCTTTTCGCCTGAGCTTTGACTTCCAACTGTCCGAAATGATTCCATCCGAGCGCCGTTTGCTAAGCCACCACCAAAAAAATGCAACTTAAGTGCCTGGGTAGGCACCAATTTATGTAAAGAAGTTATTTGCTTAGGTTGTTTTAAATTATTAAGTTGCGTTGTGACAGTTAAAAATCCAGGTTCGAATGCACTTAGTTGCAGTAAAGAAAAAAGACATTGAATGCTTGAAACTATTTATTTAAAATATACTATTGAAACATTATTATAACGGGCGGTGGTGGCTCAGCGAAATAAAATGACGTCCTATATGGACAGTGCAATGGAAATAACTTAAAAATTACGCCAACACAGAATTACACATTGGCGAGAACAAACACTTGGCTGAAATCAATAACGCCATTTCCAGAACAACCCTAACAGTTAATCCAATAAAATTAAAATGACGTAATCGCGAGCAAATAATTTTAAAGACGTCGGAAGGGCAACAAATAATAACTTACGCTAACGCTATGCCAAAGAAAGGGAAACAAAAAGCCGTTGATTTTGCAAACGGACGCAAATATAACCTATTTTTAGCACACCGGTCCGAAGAGACGAATAAACAAAAAGAATAGTGCATACGGGAAAAGCGAAAATACAGATTTAAAAGCCGAAATGGCAGAAAAATGGAAAGAAAAGTGATTTAGAATACCCTTTGGATAGATTACATTAAAGAAGGCCAAAGTAAATGATTATTAAATTAGATATGTGATCTCCATCACAAACGGAATACTATAATGTGCTATATTCGAATAAAGAAATAATAATAGCATCTAATTATCAGTGCTCGATTTGTGTTAAAATAATCCCGAACTATGGGATAAAGGATTCAAATGATGTGCTTTGTCCATATAATATGTTTCAAAATTATTCCACAAAAAATGAAACTATGCAATCTATGAACAATGATTATAGAACATGTAAAATAATGAGCTAAATAAATAGCAAACAATGTACTGGAACAATTTTAAATAAGTCTTTAGACAGACGCATTGTCATAAAAGTGTTCCAATAATATAGCAATATAACGGTAAACAACAATGCTCTAAAACAGGTTGACAAGCGTAGTATAAGGAAACAGTCCCCCTCATAAATATATTAGCACTAGGAAAAATTCCTTTATCTTCCAAATAAAATTGTAAATCTGTTTGTAGGTGAGTTTGCTTGTTTGTCCGAATGGAGTGCACAAATCTACACGGTTTGGCCGATCGGCTTCACATTTTCCCCAAATAAGTAAAGTAATTCAGGGAAAGTTTTGCTGTACTTAAAAATCTGAAAATCAATCCGTTCACATAAGCGTTCACATCCATTTACATAAGCGTCTGTAATAAATCCCTTCATAAATTACAGGGAACCTCAAATATACCTTGAGCAAAAAGACTGTTCGAAGGTTACAACCCCAAAGAAAGACGAAACCGAATTATTAACGTTTCCTTCCAAGGAATAAGGCATTTCGTCAACACATAATGATCCAACATTCTCAAATTACTAAATACAGAAGGATTGCAGATTTGCAACGCCTGGAACGCAAGCGAAAATTATCGTGCATTTGCAAAGTGCTGAGACAGCACATGTTTGTTTTATGATAACGAAAATTGTAAATGTTATGCATGTGAGATATATCTTACGCATGGCACTTACAGTTTTGTTTTATAAAACCACCAAAAAGGAGAGTAAGATATAATATATTTCTAGTCTTAATAATTCTAAGAATTCATAATTTAAAACCATTTGTTCTACTTTATTGTGGTGGTCTTTTATTTCCTTTATCTTTTGTTTAAATTTCTCATTTGTTTCAAATAAACTATGCAGGGTATTTTATTTCCAAATTTAATACTAAACTAGCTGCTTACCCGTTCTCCGCACGGTGGGAAAAGAACATTTTCCTTACACATATAATTCGAATTAAACCCACTGATGCGGAATCTATAAAAGTAAAAAACATTTAAATTGTGATGAAACGTTGACGTCATGAGTGCAAATCTCAGATGACTGCAACCTGATGGTACAAAACTTCGTCAGTGTCACTGGCGATCAAGAAAGAACATTTTTACGGTATGCAGATGAAACTTCTCTCTTTCGAAAAACGACTGATTTCTACATCATATAATTTTGTTTTTTTAGGCTTAATAATAGCATTTAATATATGCCACATGAATAAATTACATGATGTTGACAACTATTTTATTTTATCTTGCATTTCTGAAAGCGTGGACAATGCATTAGCGCAGTTATTTTGCAGATGACTTTATTGAATTTCACCTAAATTAACAAAACCTACATGAAATAATAGATATACCACGTACGTATAAGCCAAAATTGCACACAGTTTTTGCAAAAATCAAGTCACATTTCCAATGAAAACATTTGTGACGTAACTTCTGCAATAAAGTTTATCACCCTTACTAAACTCTTAATGCAGTATCACACTTGTTACATAAAACTGATGTTGGTCTCACTGTCAGCTCGTCCTAAATAAATAACTAATTTCATGTTTTATTTTTAATAATTTACAGTAGACCCCTTCATAACACGGGTCTACAACACGAATTCGTAGAAATCGGCGAAAAAATTGTGATCGTTTTCGTGTAACACGTTAAAAGAGACTCGTACAGCACGGTAAAATGAGACATATGTTCTGATATTATGACGCTTTAGCTCCTGTAATTAACATAACTTTTGAATCGCAACACCAAACATCATTGTATTTCTACGGAGTGCAAATTAGTTTTGCCGCGATTATTTCGCGCAGTCCGCACTCCAGGTGGAGTATAGCGCTGGACCAGTACAACACGGATTCCTAAACACGGAACGTATCTACCGTGTTATAGGGAATCTACTGTAGTTGCATAGTGTCAAATTCAAAAGAAAATTCTGGGTTGCCGTATTTAGTAATATTTCATCTCACCTCGGTGGCAAATATCCAAACTGTATGAAAAGTAAACTTTACAAAATTTTTAATTCTGTATAACCCTCGAAACAACTTCGGTGTTTACCATCTACGACAGTTTTTCATGACGTGACAACTTATGCTTGCGTGCAGTGGCGTAGCCAAGGAGGGAATAGGGGGTCACAACCCCCATGAGGAGTTTATTGCCATACAAAATGTATATTCTTCACTCCCTTATCACACACGCGCATACATACATATGTGTGAGCTGCAGTAGTCGTAACACCCCCATGAAAAATTTCTGGCTACGTCACTGCTAGCTCATAATTGATCTTTTTTCTTTTCATGTATCAGTGATCAATATACTTCACGATGAGAATCTCCATTGAAAAGAAAAAAAATGGTCTAAAAAATCTGACCCCAGAAAACTCTGATTAACACAGTGGGGTTACCATGGGCCGTATCCAGAAAAAAATTTCGGTGGGGGGGGGGGGGACCAAAAGATGAAAAAGGCCCAATTTTTCACAAAAAAGCTTCATTATTGTTCTTTTGTTAACAAAATTTTAATTTCCGGGGGGGGGGGTGAACGGACCCCCTAGTCCCCCCTGGGTACGGCCTTGGGGGTTACACAAATACGCGCCGGACATACGCTCTTGTTTATGTCCAGAGGAGCATGTACATTAGTCCTTATTTGCTGCTCAGGATAATCTGCCAGCGAGGCAGCAAAAATTGTCATAAAAATGGCATCCACACGCGAAGGAAATAAAATTAAAGGTATGTAGAATTGCACGAAAAATTCGATTATTTTTAAAGTGCAAGTCTCTTACAGTTCTATTTGTTCCACATTTGATATGTTTTCACTTTTTCGGGTCTTAAAAGCTGCAGAAAGGAGTGGTTTCACTTAATTGTAAAATTTAACAACTTAAATGGCAACAATGGATTCCGTTGCTACGGAAACTATAGCAATGTTAAAAATAGAACACGAAATGAGTTAGCTATGTTTCCTTTGCTAGAACTGCCATTTTGGCGTAATTAACGCCACCAGTCGATGTCAAATAGCTCAAATCACAAATTAAACTTGACGCTAAAGCTAATTCGCAATACTCTGTTTGTCGGAATTAAAAAAAAAAAAATAGCTATGCATACGCTAGAGACATCGGCTCATCTCAATTGTGGAATGGAATTAATAATACGTACAGAGCTGCACTAAATTTGAATATTCTTCGCCAACTTTGCTAAGAAATGTACTAAAGTAGGAATCAACATACATTTCAAGTCGTAAAACAAAAAAATATATTAGACAGTATTAATTACGCCTTTCTAACAGCTTCTAGTAAAAGAAACTTCCGTAGCTCTGCTTTAACAAATGAGAATCAATTATTTATTACACAGTACTTCGATCGCCAAATGCCAACATACACCATTTTGCTAGATTTTTTTTGTTTTCAGGGAATCATTCGAAGCATTGATTTAACAGCAATCAAAATGGGAAATAGTTATCTATCATTTATATATGGTTCGATCGCCAATATTTAATGCAGGCATATTATTGATAAGTAGCAGTTATTTAAATTATTATTAACTATAACGGGTTTTTATCACCGTTAACTACCATGTACAAAATGCGTGAATTTCAATTTTCTGAAATTTGGCGGAATTCCTCTAACTTAAATCAGTTTACTTAATTTGGTGAAAATTCTATAGATCGTTTAAAATCGCCTTAATAACTGCATTATTTCTGTATGAAAAATCGAAGTATAGCGCCGTAAAACTTATACTTGTTATTAAAAATACTATTTCGTTACGCTCTCAGTAATTTGCGCCAAGCCCAAAACTGTAGCAAATCGCTAGAACCTACTACTTTCTCAAAATCGCCATATGAGCCATTTTTTTTTCGCCAAACTAAAAAATATACACTTTAGTCTCGGAAATCTCTCAATCCTTATTCTTTTAGACATAAAAAAACATTGAATTCCTGCTCTGATTTCACACGCAACGCATATTTTAATTAAAAAATAACTTTGTAAATAATCTAAACAGAAAAAAAGTCATTATTCTTTTATTTTTACTGCAGGAGTCTAAATAATTTAATAAAATAGCCAAACATGGCAACCTCGATGCTTATTTCTCACATTTTTGACTACAGGGGTTACAATCGCGGAATTGCGGAGAGCAAAAATTAGCGTTTTTGACGGGGTTTTTTATCAATATCTCCTAAACTAATTCGAATTTCGAAATTTAAATTAGCGGAAGACCTTTCTCGGAATTTTTCGAATACGTGGACACCTCGATCGAAACTCAACTCCCAGCGGTTTCGGAGGAGATGATGCTACACACAGACAGACAGACGCGCACAGATTTTAATAGTATAGACTAGCTGCGTGCCCGTTCTCCGCACGGTAGGGAACGAAACTTTTTCTTATACATATAATTCGAATTAAGCCCATTGATGCGGAATCTATAAAAGTAAAAATTACTTAAATCGTGATGAAACGTTGACGTCATGAGTGCAAATCTGAGATGACTGCAACATGATGGCACAAAAATTACGTCAATGTCACTGGACTGGGATCAAAAAAGAAGCAGCTTCTCTTAGATGACCTTGCCCAGGCTTTTTCTCGATGGATCCGGTATCGTAGAACTGCTTCTATAAGTTGCACACGACGCTGGGCGTTCAATTGAACTCTCTACAAATCTGGAGACTATCCTGCTTCTAGTCTCCACACATGGGATCTAGGTCAAGGGGTGGGGTTGTCCTCCGTAGGGGTCTTTCTAAGGGGTCCTAACCGGTATTTACGCTACGTTTTGGAGGAAACCAGACATATATGTTTCCAACAAATGCATGTTGCGAGTACAGTTTTATTTTCCGAACGGAATACAGGAAAACTCCGAACGGTTAGGTCGGCGGACGCGACCTGTTTTGAACCAGAAACCTTTCGTCTCCCAGTTCAGAGCGCTAAGCGCTCGGCCACTGGTCGGACTAAGTCATTGCTAGCGGAATATTATAAGCAATTGGGACCTTTGTTGTACACATGATTGCAATGTCATTCTCGTATTATTATTACTTATATCTCATATTATTTGATTTATTTTTGATTTTCATTTCATATTCCTGACTTTTCATATTCTCTTGATTTTTGGGTCCTTGTGCATGCGCATATTCAATTATCATTCCCCATTAAGGTTACTGAATTAAGTAGTTCTCCCTATCGCCACTTCTACACCAAAGACGTCAATCTGCATTTTCCCGTTTCAAGAAAAACGCTTACAAAATTTCATTGCTTCAGTTTATACTGATTAATCAATTTTCTTGCAAACTAATCGGAATTAAGATATGAGGCTTTGACATAGTACACAGGATTTCTTAAAGACCTTGAAAATTAATTTAGTTAAAAATAACCAAAGTTACAGGTTCGCGTTATTGACGTTGTGATTGTGATAATATTCTAATTGTGTCATATCCAATGCGTTTTCATTTTTCGAGTCAAGAGCTGTAGGAATGAGTGTTTTCACTTAATTGTTAAATTTAAAAGCTTGAGTGGCAACAACAGATTCCGTAACTACGGAAAGTGCAGCAATATTAAAATAGAACATGAAATGAAATTTATTTATGCTTGCTAGAACTGCCATATTGGCGTAATTAGCGCTTACAGTCGATGGCAAATAGCCAAAATGTATCCTAAATTTAACTTCACAGTAAATGCAATATTTATAGGCATTCTCGTTCATCTCCAAAGACTTTCGTATTTATACAGAATTCCTATTTTACTATACTCTGTTTGGCGGGATTAAAAGAAAATTATCTATCCATCCGCTCGTAACATTGGCTCATCTCAATCGTGCCATAGAATTAGAAATAGAAACGCAAAAAACACACGCTATTAAACACGGAGTTACACTACATTTGAATATTTATCGCCAACTTTTCTAAGAAAGGTACTAAAGAAGGAATCTGCGTATGCCATTTTGCGAGATTTTTCTTTCTTTTTTCTTTCTTTCTTTTTTTTTTTTTTTTTTTTTTCAGAGAATGATTCTAAACACTGATTTAACAGCAATCAAAATAGGAAATAGTTATTTGTGTATGGTTCCATCGCCAAAAATTAATGCAGGAATCTATTTGAAAAGTAGCATAGCAGTATTTTAAATTACTATAACGTGTTTTATTTATTCCAATTTACTAAATGCGAGAATTTCATTTCTTTTGAAATTTGGCGGCATTACCTCAAGGTAAATCAATTTACTTAATTTGGGGAAAATTCCGAAGATCTATTGCTTAAAATCGCCTTAATAATTGCACTATTTCTGCATGGAAAATTAAAGTTTAACGCCGTATTTTAATAAAACCTACACACACAAACCTAAACCTATTTCGGTTTGCTCGCAGTAAATTGCGCCAAGCCCAAAACTGTGCAAATCGGTAGAATCTACTACTTTCTCAAAATCGCCAAATGAGCCATTTTTTTTCGGCCAAACTAAAAAATATACATATTATTCTCGGAAATCTCTCAATCCCTTATTCTTTTACACATAAAACACATTGAATTCCAGCTCTGATTTAACATGAATGCAATATTTTAATTAAAAAATAACTTTGTAAATAATCTAAACAGAAAAAAAATCTTTATTCTTTTATTTTTACTGCAGGAGTCTAAATAATTTAATAAAATAGCCAAACATGGCAACCTCGATGCCTATTTCTCACTTTTTTGACTACAAGGGTTACAATCGCGGAATTGCGGAGATCAAAAATTAGCGTTTTTGATGGAGTTTTTTGTCAATATCTCTAAACTAATTCGAATTTCGAAATTTAAATTAGCGGAGGTTCTTTCTCGAAATTTTCCGAATAAGTGGACACCTCGATCGAAACTCAACTCCCAGCCGTTTAGGAGGAGATGATGCTACACACAGACAGACAGACGCGCACAGATTTTAATAGTATAGTAGATATTTTTAGTAACTTGATGAGAAGTTTCTTATAAAATCTAATACAGTATGTTTTGATAAGGACATTTCATATTTATTAACAGACCAAACTTGAATATTCCGGAATTCAGTATGATGTGAAATTATATTAGAGTTATTTTTTAAACTGATTACCACCGCCCCCCCCCCTTCATATGTATTCACCTTTTTTTAGAATCTTTATTGAAAAGTTTTATATTGAATTTTGGATTAATATTGAAAAATCTGTCTCTATGGAGTTTGAAAATTTTAAACTGCACTAGCCTTCAAGAAAATTATTATTAAATTTTACATTTTGTTTTTTAATCATTAGAAATAATTAATAAAAAGCTACCCCCCTCGTTAAAAAAAAGAAGAATATAAAAAAACAGAAAAAGAATTCAGTTTACTCTTTTTTAAGACGCCTAAGTTATTGTAAAATAATTATATTTTTTATTTTAGGAAATGCAAAATCGTAAAAACGCGAATGATTGAAATATGATTACAGCCTGTCATTTTACAACTCCTGTACTACGAGACGGCACACTACATCATCATCGTAGCACGTCATTATAGTTTTGTTCAGACGGCAATCAGCGCAAAAAGTATACTGAAAATAAAAACTCCTGTAAAAATTAGAGCTGATTTACTCACAAGAAAATCTTTTAATAAATTATCTTTCTTTGTAGCATTATCTTATTACTATTATTAAGACTTTCCAACAAAGTCTAAAAGCGCTCATAATTTTGGTTTGTCTGTCTCATGTCTGTGCTCTGACTGATAAATATGCTTTTTTTTTTTTTTTTTTGGTATGTTATTGATCCGTATTCTAACTTTATCTTATTGAAAAGGTGTACATCAGTGTGAATATCAAAAACACTCAAAAAGCAGTTGTTTTTTTATTTTTATTATAGCACTATTAGTTCTAAAACAAGGGTACTATAATGTTCCCCGCATTAAAGGTCCATGGACAGTCAGTGTTTAAAGTGCACTTCGGAGACGTTCATATATTTCGGGCACAGTAAAATTAATATGCATCATTGAGGTTTATAACAGTAAGCTTCGATACAAATACATCAGCTAACAGAAACTGGGAGACAGAAGGTGACTGGTTTAAACCCAGGTCGCGCCCGCCAACCTTAGCCTTTCGGAGTTTTCCGTGGTTTTCTCCGAAACTTCGCGTAAATACGGGTTAGGACCCCTTAATAAGACCACGCCCCACGGAAGGCACCCCTCCCCTCTCCTCAGCCTAGATCCCTCGAGTAGATAATCGGCCGTAATTCCTCAAATCAAACCGCACAACAACAGACTCTAACATGGGAAAGTTCATTTCTAAAACAACCCGAATTATTATCATACATTAGGCTTTAAGCAAAACCTATGGTAAAAATAAATAAATACATAAATTTAGTGCCTCATTAGATTGAAACCACAGTCGGCCCGCTAAGGCTTTGGAACCGGCCCGCGGGACATATCAGAACCCCGTATAAAACCCATATAAACCGTTCAAAATCTCATGTAAATCCCAATTAAACGAACCACGACTTCGCTAACATCCTGAAGTTTGGCCCACGACTTCCCTAGCATCCTAAAGCTTGGCCCGCAACTTATCAAAGGTTGCCCCCTGTTTGCTGCTTTCGTTGCAAATACGTGACACCAGGTATTGTATTTTTGTTCTGCCCGTCCTCGCTTCCCAACACAAGTCTTGCTTTGAATGCCCGACTGTATGGTCGAACATATCTACAGCAGTTGCACACTGTGCAAGATATGGTACATAGCAATAGCATTTATAAATTAGTACAGCACAAGCAAGGATAGACCGACAATGAGAAAAAATAGGTCGGAGGTTATCTAAATAATAAAGTCCTGTCGATAACAGTTCCGGGATCGACTCATCGCTCCGGTGCATCTCCCATCTGCGGCCATGTTGAAATTGTGATAAAAACGACATTTTAATCTCTTACTAATAGCAAAAACTTTTTGTAAAGTTCGAAAGATCTCTAAATATTTAACCTTTTTTTAACTTGCCACTACTTTCAACTCTATCGAGATATCACGCGTTGAAAAAGTAAACACAGAAGCGAAAGAGCAACAGATTGTTTGGTGGCGACATCTATGAATTATGTCATAGATGTCGCCACCAGTGATCGCCATAGTGATAATTGTTAACTAAATCATTAAAAATGTCCGTTTCAAGAGGATTAAATAATGTTACATTTGCGCAAAACGATTTCGAGACCATATTTTAACTAACCAAATTTATTAATTTACTATAATAAAAAAAATTATAAAACCATTCATTATAATTTATATTTTACTAATTTTTCACTAATTTTATTTATTCAAGTACAAATGCATGTTCGAGCGAAAGTTTTATTGTTACAAAGAAAAATATTTTTAAAGAAACAATACATTGCAGGATGAATATAGTGATAAATATCTCGATAGGCTATTTTTCTCTTCAATGATAATCTCCCCAGCCGCCCCTTCAAAGAGATTTTGCTACTGACAATTGTATTTGATAAAGTATAGATTTTAAATGAAAAAGTTAGTTATAGAATTATTTTAGTATGTTGCAAATTTCGGTCGCGAAGAGGGCCGTATGCCGTAGGTTGCACAAGCCAGTCGCGAAGCGGCACGTGCCCTCCAGGTTGCACATTTTGGCCACGAAGCGGCCATCGACAGCCAAAACTGGTCGCCGAAGGCGACTAGTGTAATGGTCGGGAAATGGGGAATACCCAGTTTTCGGCTCTGTTAGGAGCTGTTGTTACGTGGAAATACCATGAACTACTCAAGAAAGATTTCCATTAGAGTTGACCGCTTATTGTTGTCAAATCACTCTCTACCGAACAAAGTGTGTTTTGTAATTTTCTTGAGTTTTTTCAGATAAGCTTTCAAGCATTTTAACCTACTAGTACACACGTGACCTTGAACACTGATGTTACGCATAATAATGCGCACTAAAAGTATTGTAGTTTGTTGCGCTGTGGTTGTTTTTCAGTTGACAGTGTTTTGCCTATCAGTTTAAAGGTTCATTTTTCTAGATTGCGTTTCGGGTATTATGGAATACTACATAACATTGTAATGGATTTCATGCCATCAAATAAAATACCGAAAAACAAAGATGCTGAATGTATCTTCTGCAACGGAAAACTGTCCGAAAATCAAGAGAAGAAATTTTGATTCAATGCTTCATTTGTTCTCTACGGGCTCACCTTTACTCTACCGGAGAAGAGAAGGAAGATAATATATGCGACATTTGTAAACAGACTCAAAGCAGAAATTACTTGAATATAATCTTAAAACTATGGTTTTGTAGGTAAAAATAATTATGCTTTATGAATTATAACCAGTTTTTCAGGAGTTTAAACCAGTTATTCCAAATAACCCGAATATTTCGTATTAACCTCCATTGGTAACTTTGTTTTAAATAAATTTTTTTATAGCAACAAAGTAAATGGTGTTTTTCTTTACAGGTGACATTTCATTACAATTATAATATGTACTCATGATGATTTTGAGGATTTTAATCAAGAACATGTTAAGTTACATTTAGAAATGCATATGGTATTCCATAATACCTTCCTCTATTTTTAGACTTTGCTCAAAAGTGTTTAAAAAGATGACAAACGAAAAAAATCAGAGCTATTTACCGTTAGTTTATCAGAGCTTATATGCAGTGGCGGGTCCAGAGAAGATTCAAAGGAGGGGCGATCAGTACAAAGAATCTTGTTATCAGAGATGGATCTCACTTTTTTCTTTAGCATTTTCATTTTATAATTTTGAACCCATGTTATGTAATCTTTATCCTGTTCGCTCTCATCATTTAAAAAGACCTAACGGTGAAGACTCATCTTTGACCACTGCTGCTTCCCAACACCCAGAGCGTAGCAAGGACCATTCTGGGAAACAACATCGGTCAAAGAAGGAGAGTCTTCTCCGTTGCCTCTCTTTAAACGATGAGAGCGAACAGGTTACACATGGGTTCAGTACTGCAGGCACGTATCCAGAAAAACATTCTGGAGAGGGTCCAAACGATAAAAAAGGCAGCATTTTTTTTTACAAAAAGACTATATATATCATTATCACTTTAATAACGAAAATCAAAATTTCGTGGGGCGGGGGGTCCTGACCCCCTAGACCCTCTCCCTTAAATACGTCCTTGAGTACTGAGTTTAAGTGCGCTCAAGAGCCTTGGATCTGCCTCTGGATATTTTCAATAGAGAAGATGCATAATTTAACGGGGAGAAAATAAAACTTAGCTTAAATTGGACATGAAATTTGGATTTTCTTCGAGTTGCGAACACTAGACTGAAATACGACACGCATCAGAAATAATGATTTCGTAAAGGGAATCCTTTTTCGTTATTATTACTTTATTAGGTAAATATCTTATTTTGGGGTAGAAAAAAAATAACTCTTTCATAACTTAAATGATAACATATTAAATGTCATATTCTCGAGAAATGCTGGAAAAATGGAGGCTGAATCGTAAACCTAGACTGCTTGAAGCATTTTAATGAAGGAGAAGCTAAGAAGCTTAAAAGATGTTTGGGATCTGCTTTTCATTCTTTCGTAATTCTTATTTGATTTCTTGTTTTGCATTAATGATATATTGTTCTTATTAATACTAGTATTATTATTATCATTATTATTATCTTCAATCCGAAAAAAGATTTAAAAAATTAAAATGCATTTATGTTGAAATCTTTGTGTTTTTTAAGAGTAACGAGTATTTAACCTAAACTTTTAATTTGCCTTTACTGTATAAGATGGTGAAGTTATAGATATATAATAATTTTAAGTTAATATCTTAATTTGAACATTTTAAATAATAAACGATATGTCACAAAACACCAGTATACAAAATATTTAATTCATCAGGCTATAATACTACATTCCCCATAATACTCTAAATTTTTAGATTATTCGTTAGTATTTATTATAACCAGTGTGACTGCTTTTAAGTGTTTTCTAAGGAGTGAATCATAAGCAAGTAACTTTAAGTTATGTCTCACTGAACACCATTCAAATAAACTACTCAATAAGTATTTATAGAGTATCCAATTCATTTTAACATAAGATAATTTGGCGAATCACAAGTACTCTACGGTTCTCACTGTCAGCTCTTGCTGTTCAATTTACAGTAAAACCTCCCTTAGCAGACATTCCCGATAACGGACATATTTTTAAATCCCCAGTCCCTTGAGAAAAGCCTATAATGTATTTCACACATCTTGTTTAGTGGACAAACTTTTAATGTTTCAGTCGTTGGTCGTTGGGACGCTGATTGTTTATATTTTAGATTGCTTTCATTTAATCATTTTAATTTAATTGTGTTTAAGCCTACAATATATATATATATATATATATATATATATATATACATATATATATATATATATATATATATATATATATATATATATACATATATATATACATATATATATATATATATATATATATATATATATATATATATATATATATATATAGTTAAACCAAAAATTAAGTAATTTGACATTTTAACTTACTAAAATTCACAAGTCCAAGAGAAATACACCACAGTAAATAAAATGGAAATAATTTAATGCTTCTTGAGCAGCCCGGTACCATCTGACCCACGGGCCGGTACCGGTCCTTGGCCCAAAGGTTGAGGACCACTGACTTACAGCATTTGACAGTCAATCTGTTCAAATACATGTAAATACAAGTTTTTGTTTTATGATTATAAAAAAAAGACATGAGTAAGGTAAAAGTAAACTTCGTACAAAAAGTCGGATACAAACTTAGTTACTTTTTCATGAAACTGTTGACATCAGGTCTGCGATCACCCGTCTAGGAGCTACGCGAGACACAGACAAACGGACTAACGGACTAACATTTTACAGTCTGTTTTATTTATATACATTTTGTGCAATTTTCAGCCACTTTTTCCTTATCGGAGGCGTCCTGTGAATGAAGCCGGAAAACACTCATTTCTCTCGGGTTCTTCATTCTCAAGGTAATTCCGGCGCGCTTCTACTATGATTGCGACTAGCTATGATATGAAGCACGTTGCCATAGCAACTAGGTGTAAGCGACAGGCACGAAACGAAATGAACAGCGCGCGGAATACCTCCCGCGCGCAAGAATAACGATTAGTACGCATGCGCGAGTTATCTTTTGAATCCATCCCTGTCCCTGTACGGTTTGCTTTTCTTTTAGGAGGCTTTCCGCCAGAGACAGGCGGCGATAGTTACGCTTCGGTCTAGCTCGAACCATGCGGGTGTAGGGGTGGGGGACACTGGCGGAATTTCTGATATCAGGCAGGATGTAACTTTTATAATGGATTGTGAACCTGACGGTATATATTTGTGCATTTAAAATGTAGTTATTTTCTTTAGTTCTCTTTGCAAAAAAAAAAAAAACAAATCTTAGAGTTAAATTTCATGTAATGATTGACTTAGTGAGCTATAAAGTTATAAATTCATTAGAATCAGACTACGTTATGAAGGTTATAATAAAATTCATCGTAGCTTAATGTCTATGTTAGTTGTAGTTGCTAATATTTGCTACTCTACTCATTATTAAATGATTAACAACAGAAATTAAAAAACACTAAAGTGTTTTTTAACTTTGTACGCTTGCAAGTCCCTTGTTCCGTTCTTTTTTCGTTGCAGCGGGAAGTCTCAGGTCCTTTTTTTATCATTGCAGCGGGAGGATTCACATCCCTTCCCTTTACAATCTCATACGGACGACTGGACTCTATTTGTTTGTAGTAGTTGCGTAGGTATTAGCGATAAATGACTGAATACAGACACCTAGAAGGGGAGAAGCCTAGCCATGCCCAATTCCCGGTAACCTATGTACGCTATCAGTTGCCGTGTTCATTTTTTATGTTGTTGTTGCAGCGGGAAGTTTCATGTCATTTTTTTATCATTGCAGCTGGAGGATTCACATTCCAGCCTAGCCACGTCCCATTCCCGGTAACCTCTGTGCGTTATCAGGTGCCGTGTTCGATTTTTTCGTTGCAGCAGGAAGTCCAATGTTCTTTTTTATCATTGCAGCGGGAGGATTCACATTCCTTCCCCTTAGAATCTATATTTAAGTTCAATGCGCATTTCTCTTCCATTGCACGGGCAACGCCGCACTGTGGGGTGAAACACCCGATTTCGGGAAAAAAAGCTTAATCGCGTAAATTATGACAAGTTTGAGATAGTTTCACTGTAGAAACCCTCCTTCGTCCCAAAACTCGGTGAATTATTGCATTTATGCATTTTTCTCCTTTTTTTGCTAAAAAGTGTTTTTCAGTTCTTGGCCTAAAAAAGTAACTCATACTTTTTTGAAGGCAGAATTTGCTGAGTCAGAGGGATGTTAGGGATCAGTAGAAGTTCCAGAAATATCAACAGATATACCAATACGGGCGGTTAAAAAAAATGTATTCCTAATCGCCAGGGGGGATTTTTGATGAAATGTCAACTACATTCGACTTCCGTAAAAATTCGACAAATTTATTAAATTAATTCTTGTTCTATAAGTAGTTTGATACTTGAAAATACTAGATTTACCTGGTGCATATCGTTACTTTAATATATTTTAGAACCTATCACTTTTTAAAAGAAACAGGTATAGGTAAAACCTGATTGATTAAAAAAATAAATTTTTGGAGTGAAGAAGGCCTGCCTCCACTCGTATCAGAATCAATAAACAAAAAGAGAAATTCCAGAATAAATTTAAGATAAATGACTCAAGCTTTTCGGAATAAATCTCAGAATAAGTAATCAGTTCAAATTAATTTCAAAATAAATCTCTCCCCCACCCCCACCCCCCCAAAAAAAACTCAGAATAGATAAAGCATTTTAAAAAACTCAGGGAAAATATCAGAATAAATAAGTAGTTTAAATAAATTTGAGAATAAATAAGCCGTTTGAATAGATTTCAGAATAAATCTAAAAAAAATTTTGAAAATTCTTTAAAAAGTTGTTTTTCACTTTTCTTTTTCGAGTGTTTCACTCATCAGTTTAAGGTACCTTCAAGAAATAACAATTCCTTTGCCCCATCACTTAGCGGAAGGATTTTCTTCTTCGGAAGCGGTCTTAAACTAGTGATTATTGGATATGAAGATACCAAAATGTTGAAAATGTCCATATTCGTCGCAGTACGAACGAAGACTTTTTTACTATTGTCTACCCAGATGACATTATACACTTTCCTAGTTCAAACAGAAGCATGTTGAATTAATCACCTGCCCTTTTCCCCCCTCAAAACAAGTGTGAAACAAAAACACAGAGTCGCGGGTACGCGGGGAACTGATTGTGATCCTGCCAGAGAGAATGAGACGCGGGCGGGGCTTATTACTATATTCAAAAATTTACTGTGACCGAATAGGGGTGAGAAGGGGTCTGAAACTTTCAGAGATCCTTTATTAGGGTCAAAACTTCAAGAAAAAAAATATAACAAACCAAAGGAAGGTGAAGCTCGATTTGTACGCATAACTAACTCCAAATTCCACCAAAAATCCGAATTTTGATGGATTTGCATGTCGAAACTCATCTTCAAATTAACTTTTGTATTTTTTACAGATACTGTAGGACCTATACTCACAATACATATCATTAAAAAAACATTTGGAAAAGACCTATGAAAAAGAGATTTTTCAAAATTTTTCCTTGTAAAAGTTAAAAAATTAAATTGCTCACATTTCGACTTTAATTTCATGCTAAACAAATACTGTAACCACAAAACTATTACTACAGGCCTGTCGTATCCCTTCTCCTGACAACCAACTCGCCCCCCGTCTGCAGGCGAGTAACTCAAGATGAGATCAGGTTTTTACTCAAAGAAAATTTATTTAAAACTCAAATAACAACTCCGGATTAAATGATTAAATAACTATATACATATTTACAGATCAGATGTACTCGTCCTAACAGCAGAACATTCATTACTCGGAGTACACCCAGGAGCTCCTACAAAAACGTCTACCCCCAACGGTAGCTGAAGTCCGTCTATCTTGCTTCTTCTCTCTTCCGTTCACTTCGTTCTCGGTCGCTGGAGTGTTGGATGTATGACACCCCCCCGATAAGATTGCGCTACGCAAGGCGAAGCGAAATCTGACAAAAATGATCACATTATCAATATTAATATAATTCAAACATTTCAACACACAATATACTAAATTTCCAAAACAGATGCACAGACGCCTTGTTACACAATACTGGATATTTAAAATATATCAATGCACACAAATAACATAAAAGAACAGATGCAAAGAAGCCTTGTTACAAATATATTTTTAGGAATTTTCCAAACAGTGATAACCTTTAATTAGTTATCAACCGTGATAAACCGTCAGCATTTTTCAAGTGTGCACCTGGGCAGTGTGAAATGTGAATATTATGCCTCTGCAGAGACAGTGCCCATCGTTGTAATTTGGCTGACTGTGGTGCGGATTTTTGCAAGAATGTTAGCAGATTATGGTCAGTTATTATTTCAATGTCCGAACCGAACACATAAGTCTCAAACTTTTTTAGTGAACACACCACCGCATATGCTTCACGTTCGATGGTAACCCAATTTCGCTGTACGTCGTTTAACTTTTGGCTTGCGAAACTGATTGGACGTAAACAACCGTTGTCGTCTCTTTGCGATAAGCAAGCACCGACACCATAGGCACTAGCGTCACACTGGATAGTGTAAGGTTTCTTGGGATCTGGTGTATAGAGAGTAGGCGCTTCACACAGTTGTTTTTTTAATTCCTGGAATGCTAGCTCTTCGATGTTAGACCAAGGAATTAGTTCAGGAACTTTCTTTCTGGTAAGATCCGTCAAAGGTTTAGCTATTTCTGCGTAATTTTTTATGTAATCACGGTAGTAATTGAACAAACCAAGCGCACTTTTTAAAGCTGTTTTAGTTTTAGGCGTGTTAATAGTTTCGATAGCTCGTAGTTTTTCAGGATCTGGTTGATGTCTTCCTGCACCAATAAGATGACCTAGGTATTTTATTTGTGTTTTCGCGAAGACACATTTCTTTACGTTTACGGTGAATTTCAGCTTGCTCAATTTAGTCAGCACCGCATCTAAATGTATGAGATGCGTGTTCCAGTCGCAGTAAAATATAGCAATATCATCAAGATACGCTTTACAAAATTCACTGAACTCACTTAAAGCACTGTTCATTATTTTCTGGAACGAAGCTGCTGCACTGCGCAGACCAAAGGGCATTACTTCGAATCTGTACTGCGCACGATGAGTCTTAAACGAAGTAAAATCGCGACTCTGTTCTTCAAGTGGGATTTCCCAATATCCTTTTAATACGTCAAGGCAAGTGATAATATTGGCATGCCCAATTTGGTTGATTAGATCTGTAATATTCTCCATGGGGTAATCAAATGGTTTAGTCACTGCGTTTAATGCGCGAAAATCTACGCATAAACGTATGTTACCGTCTTTTTTTGATACACATACGATGGGATAAGCAATTTCTGCTTCACTGGGTTCTATAAGACCTAAGTTTTCTAATTCTGCGATTTGTTTGTCTACTTCAGGCTTTAAAGATTCTGGGATTTTATAAATGTAAGGTTTTTTCCTTTCTGCACCCGGAATTTAACGAATCTTATGTTCACTAACGTTAGCGACTTGTACTTTGCCGGAAAACAATGATGCATGTTTGTGCAAAAGTTCAAGTAACTCAGCTTGTTTGCTTGCTTCTAAATGATCGATATCTACCTCAATGTCGCTCTTACTCGCAGTGGTTACCCTGATCGGCGTTGGGTGAATTTCCCCAAATTCAACATCTTCTTCGAAAATAACTCCAACAGTCTGCGTTCTAGCCGGATTTTGTTAACATGTACATGTCGCACCTCCCCACCTGGTAATTTAACTTTATAAGAATGTGGATTTACTCTGCCCATTATTTCTCCGGGACCTGTCCATCTCGCGTACAACTTATTAGTTGAGTCTGGAATAAGTAAATAAACTAGATCGCCATTTTTAAACTCTCTCATTCTCTTACCGCGATTAAAGTAATGTGCGTAAGAGTTTTGCTTCTCTTGAGCGGTCAAAGATGCAAGATCGGCTGCTTTTTCTAAATTTATTTTTAGTTCTTGCAAATAATCTACTGCTGAATTGCTTAAATTTAAGGGTAGTGGTATTTCACCGGACCAAGACGATTTTAGAACAGCTAGAGGACCTCTCGCCTCGCGACCATACATGAGTTTAAACGGAGATACTCCTGTAGTACAGTTAGGTACTTCCCGATATGCAAAAAGTAAATAGGGAATGTGTTTATCCCAGTTCTTAGGATCCGAACGAATTACATGGTGTAACATTTGTTTAAAAACGCGATTCCATTTTTCAACCAAACCGTTCGACGCTGGATATGAAGGGGTTGAAAATCTAGGACTTGCCCCGAACCTATCTTCAAATTCTCGAGTTAATTGCGACGTAAAGTTAGTACCCTGATCGCTACAAATTATTTCTGGAATTCCTGTACGCATGAAAATTTCCAAAAGAGCATCGCATGTTGCTTTAGCTGAAAGGCTTTTAAGTGCTATCACTTCGGGCCATTTCGAATTTTGATCAATTAAGCATAGACAATATTTATGTTTTCTTCCAGATGGCGGTACAATCTCGCCGATCAAGTCTACATTTACAGTATGAAAGGGATATGGGGCTCTTACGACTGGTGTAATAGGGATTTTGTCCGATTTGCGCTCCGGACTTTTTAGTTGGCATTTTTCGCACGTCCTACAATAATTTTCTACATCTTTTGAGATGTTTGGCCAATAAAAAGATAATTTAATTCTTTCTTTAGTTTTCCTCATTCCGAGATGATTTGCATATAATGAGTCGTGAGCTAATCGGAGAACTTTACTTCTATAGCTTTCAGGTAATACTAATTGATCTACCGTTTCTCCGGAAGTTTTATCTTTATGAAATAGTAAGTCGTCCCGTACAAAGAAATTATTTTTTCCCAAACCAGCATCTCTAAATGAATTCTTTAAGGTCGGACATTCCTTTTGCATTTTACAAAATTTATTCGCTTCGGAAAATTCGTCCGATCTGTTTTCTGCAACAAAACAAACCCTATGCTCTGAGTTTGACCTACTTTCTGCTGGGTCCTCAAGAGCCACGAGTTCGCACCCTTTTCCCTCTTCCTGAGGCGCCCCTTTAGAAATAAACATTTCTCTTGACGTCTGTCCATCGTTCTTTTCACTATCAAAGCGTGAAAAGTCACAAGTGGGGGTACAGGCAGGAGGAATGGAATCTGCTACTTCATCAGGCGTTCTCTCAATTAAATCCTGGTAAACATGTGGCGTTATCAGGCATGGAATATTAAGTTTATCAGTCAACGCGAATAAAACATGAGCACTGGAAAATATAAGGTCGTTTGGATTTTTATAGTATACTGGCAAAGTTGCTAATTTAGCACTGACTCTCTCTCTAAAAGCGGATTCTAAAACAATTTTCCCTTTCCCTTCAACTTTTACATCTGGAATTAAAGCAGCATTTAAAATAGAAATTTCTGCACCACTATCAACAATACAATCTATCTCCTTACCCGCAACATAAATAGAAATTTTTTGCAAGGGATATAAATTAATTTCATGTGGGTTTTCAGAACACTGCAAATGTTTCGAATTTATGTGAGATACCAGCGCATTATCGCTAGACTTAGTTACGGAAGTCCGAGAGTTACCCTTCGGAATTCTTTGTTCCTCATTACGCGCTTTATTTGGTTGGTCATATTTATTTCTTTTATTTGGACAGTTTTTCGCTAAATGTAAATTACTGGAACACACGAAACAAGAGCGTAATTTTGATATATTTTTATTGTCGCTAGTAAATTGGGGTTTTCTTAATGGCGGCGGGATGTACTTAAAATTTTCACCTATTGATTCGCGATAACCAGACCGTTTTTCAATTTTTACGTCTTCGAAAGATCTACCCTTAGCGATAAAATAAATATCGCATTCTTTTGCCAATTCATCGGGCTGTAGCCAATTTTCACCCTGGCGGACTGCAATGTGCGTTGAAACATCCTCATCTAACGTTTCAAATATTTTATCCGATATGATAAGATTAATCAACGATTCAAAATCTGTTACTTTGCGAACCCTGCAATAATGTAGCCATACTGATCGCAAACGAGATGCAAATTGTTGGTGTGTTTCCCCCTGGAATCTTTTAGCTTTTTTAAGATTTTCTGAGCAAACAAATGGAGAAGGTTCGTACTCTTTTACTATTAATGCCTTGATTTTTTCATAGTCACTTAAGTCATCATCACTGATATATACTAATATATTCGCGGCTTTTTCCCCAACTAATTTAAGCAAAATTTCCGATTTGAATTCTTTCGGAACATTTTTATGTTTAAAAGCTCTTTCTACTGAATCAAAGAAAAGATTCCAGCTTTCGTTTTTCTTCGGCACTGGGATAGCCAGTGTTTGAACAGCATTCAAGAGTTTGTCTATAGATAAACTTTTTTCGGAACTACTCTGTGCCACTTTCGGAATTTCGCTTTCGGTTTGCTGTTGCAAACGCAAACGGTTACATTCCTCTTCATTTTTACGCTGAGCTACTGTGGTAACAAGGAATTCTGTGACAAAGTCTTTGTCTTTAGTATATTCTTTAGACTTTAACAAAAGGTCTTTCAAGTCAACTACTTTCAACGCTGGATCTGCCGCCTCTCCAATTTCACTTAAAACAGCGAGCAGATCGGCTTTCGTTACGTTTTTAAACATTTTCACAGTTCTGCATACAAAACAAAAAAAGAGAGTTTTAAATCATCTCACCTTGTGACTGAGCTATCGTTAAATTCCAGCTCTGGTTCTCGAAAGAGAGCGTGTTGTCGTATCCCTTCTCCTGACAACCAACTCGCCCCGTCTGCAGGCGAGTAACTCAAGATGAGATCAGGTTTTTACTCAAAGAAAATTTATTTAAAACTCAAATAACAACTCCGGATTAAATGATTAAATAACTATATACATATTTACAGATCAGATGTACTCGTTCTAACAGCAGAACATTCATTACTCGGAGTCCACCCAGGAGCTCCTACAAAAACGTCTACCCCCAACGGGAGCTGAAGTCCGTCTATCTTGCTTCTTCTCTCTTCCGTTTACTTCGTTCTCGGTCGCTGGAGTGTTGGATGTATGACAAGGCCTATTCTGCAGGTAATTTACTGTAAAAGTAGTGGAGCTGATCAATGAAAAAGCGACTTTGAAAAATTGACTTTTTTCCACCTCTACCCCACTGTGCGCCGGTCCACGCTGCTAGTTAACAGATACATGAGGACGATATTTCCGACCCCATATTGCTGTGTGATTCTGAAGTCTTGTTCTCCTCTACCACCCTTTACATTTTTGACATATAGTTTAGGACCACCATGTATTCACTTGCAAAAATATTTTAAATTATTTAGTTATTTAATAGAGGAAACACTAAATTACATAAATAAAGAAACAGGTACTAGGATGTACCCGAAATAACACAGATTTCTTTTTAAAAAACTATTACTTAAAAAGAAAAAAAAAAGCATTTTTTCTTTAAACTTACAAATATTCACAAATCGCTTAACCTTTTGCTGATTAGTCCTAGGGAATACATAGTTGCGTGCAACATCGGAAGGACCAGGTTATTTGAATGGCAAATTTACCTTTCTTACTCATATTTGGCAACAGCCCAGATTACCCCTTTGGATCCTTGGCTCTGTACCTTTTCTTATTAAAAGAGTCTCTTGACATTTTTTTTTAATGACCGGGTCAGCGGACTGCTTGAGGCTTGACCACAAGGAGGGCCGCAGATCTTTGTCATGAGATTTCATTATGGGAGCGCTCATTAGGCAAACCAACGTTGAACATGGAGGACATTGGAGCCACGAACAGATTCTGCGTGCACCAGCTTGTCTCTTAGCATTAAAAGTCTTATTATCTCAATTGTACTATAAGTAAGTAACCGGAGGTTTGCGTCCTCGATTTTCAATCAACTCTTGAAGATCACCGTGTGTGTACATGCGATATTCATTAACAATGAATCCATGGTTCCAAAAATCTTTTACGCTGATTCCAAAAATGTTATCGAAATTTGCGTATCTTCTATAGTTTATGCATGAGCACTGCATTTTCTAAAAAAAATCATGAATTTTTTTCGGCATGTCTGCTCACAGACACATGTTTTAAATTTTTATATGTTGTTAAGATGGAATAATCCTACATCCCAAAATAATTTCATCTTGGCTTTCTGCTCAGGAGCAGAGAAAAAAAATTGTATGCATGTACCTATATATGAGGATTTTCATATGCAACATTTATACTGAACATGAACAAATTGTTATGTCGTAGGGAATAAATAACATTTGGAATAAGTGGAAAATTAACGGGTTTTTATTGTATTTAAAAGTTCTTTTTGAAAATAATTGAAGAAAGTTTTATTTAGGATAATTTTGCCCAGAGAAATTAAGTTTTTGGGGTATGTGAGGACATTATGGGGGGTTTTGTGTCAGTTGGATTTGTAATTTAGAGATCCATGTGCTTGTCATTAATTGCGCGCTAAATGACAGATACATATTTTTCTAAGTGAAATACTTGATATAGTTTCTTTCATAATGGGTTGCACATATGTTGAAAACTACCTTAATGATTTTGATAATGAATTTTACATTTAGTATTTTTTTGTGTTTTTTTTGGTGGCTGACATTTTTTTTGTGGCTGACAAAATTTTTTTTATATAACGATCTTCTAGTTCCCTTAATTAATATATTAACATTAATAAATTTTAACAATTTTAATTTTTTACTAATTTTCTTTTGATTTACAACAATCACTACTGGGTAGCCATTTTCTTTTGGAGTCAGTACGATCCCGGCAGATACATGCGTTCCCGCGTCTTTGACGTTGCCAGATTCAAGGAACAAGAATTTTTACGGCCCTCCACGATGTGTTTTACATCTTGCAAATAATTAATAAGGAGTTATTAAATTCAAGTAATTTTACTGTAATTACTGTAATTTTACTGTAAATTTTACTGTAAAAGTAGTGGAGCTGATCAATGAAAAAGCGACTTTGAAAAATTGACTTTTTTCCACCTCTATCCCACTGTGCGCCGGTCCACGCTGCTAGTTAACAGATACATGAGGACGATATTTCCGACCCCATATTGCTGTGTGATTCTGAAGTCTTGTTTTCCTCTACCACCCTTTACATTTTTGACATATAGTTTAGGACCACCATGTATTCACTTGCAAAAATATTTTAAATTATTTAGTTATTTAATAGAGGAAACACTAAATTACATAAATAAAGAAACAGGTACTAGGATGTACCCGAAATAACACAGATTTCTTTTTAAAAAACTATTACTTAAAAAGAAAAAAAAAGCATTTTTTCTTTAAACTTACAAATATTCACAAATCGCTTAACCTTTTGCTGATTAGTCCTAGGGAATACATAGTTGCGTGCAACATCGGAAGGACCAGGTTATTGGAATGGCAAATTTACCTTTCTTACTCATATTTGGCAACAGCCCAGATTACCCCTTTGGATCCTTGGCTCTGTACCTTTTCTTATTAAAAGAGTCTCTTGACATTTTTTTTTTTAATGACCGGGTCAGCGGACTGCTTGAGGCTTGACCACAAGGAGGGCCGCAGATCTTTGTCATGAGATTTCATTATGGGAGCGCTCATTAGGCAAACCAACGTTGAACATGGAGGACATTGGAGCCACGAACAGATTCTGCGTGCACCAGCTTGTCTCTTAGCATTAAAAGTCTTATTATCTCAATTGTACTATAAGTAAGTAACCGGAGGTTTGCGTCCTCGATTTTCAATCAACTCTTGAAGATCACCGTGTGTGTACATGCGATATTCATTAACAATGAATCCATGGTTCCAAAAATCTTTTTGGTGATGATTAACAGATTCCAAGGGGATACCAATATTTAGAAATCCACCACTTTTTTATGAGGATCTTGTGAGTTGCTCTCTTCAGCGAAAAAACGTGTTTGTAATGCCTTGACTAACTCATTGAACGGTACAGAAAAGGTAGAACAGAACAGAAAAACAGACATATTTCCAGACGACATTCTTTAATTAACATCTCCAATAACTGCATGTCATACAAACCAATTACTCAGATTATAAAACGCTATTACTCTCAATTCTATGCGTCATTTCCCTGGAAATTGCATCTATTTTCTCCTTCTATTACAGAGCTACCCACTTAAAACCATTTACAGTAATCCTCGCTGTATTAACGAATGACGCAATGACTATATTTCTCATTCGAATATAGTGTAATGTGCCTGCTTCTTCCTCCCCCGTCCCCCCCCCCTCTCCGATCCTTCATAAACTGAATCGATGCTGCTAATCTTACATAATACGATACGTTGATTACCGATTTTAGCGCTGCGGCAGCTCCTGTCTCAAACTAATGGACCTGTTTTGACATCCTCGAATTCGTTATAAGTGTTAAATGCTTTTCTCCTTTTGAAATTCGTGCCGTGAAAGTGCTGAAATTTGCTCGGCCGCTTGAAATTGGAGATCCTGAGTTATATTTCGCGTAGTACGTCACATATTAAATTAATTAAATTTGTGAAGACTGATTATTTTAAAACTTGGCTTCGATTTGATTTCCTAGTTTTCTTTCTTTCTTTCTCACGGTCCGTTATTCAACACATTTAAATCCATCCAGTTTTTAAGAATAATGCCTAAAATAATTTTTGTTATAGATTATGATACCTATTCCAAATAGTATTTAATATGGTGAAGTATAGTTCGAATATGCTTGACGAAGATTGCAAAATAGTTTTAGTAGGCGATTTTTCAAAGATGCGTTTTACGGAACAAGAAAGACAAGCACGGCATACGCTTAAAATTGAAGAATTTCAAATTAAAGTTTCACCCGTACTCATCTGAAAAAAAATATATATATATAACTCGGATGTTCGATCCTCGTCAGGGGGAGACCCCCCTGAACCCCCGTAATTTTTTAGTTTCATTATTGCCATATTAAAACGATATTAATTTACTATGTCATTTTATCTCTCATCTTTCATGTATTTCGCCTGGTAACCCTATGTTGAAATTTTTAGGATTGTAACCTATTTATTGAAAAATACATGTGATGCATATTCTACAGCTTACGAAATATTTTAACAATAGATTAAAACTGTTGTGAACTAATAGTATTTAAATATATGTAAAATTATGTCGCATTTTTGGGACACATTTTTCGGACAATTTTCAATAAAGGGGGTTAGAGATAAAATGATATAGTCATTAATAAATTAGTGACATATCCTAAATTTACTGATGCGTATTATACACCAGAGCGCGATATACGCCGAGATATACGGTACTTATTGAATTTTGTAAAATGTATCCGTCATGTATGCATAGAAATGAACATGAATGAAAGTTAACAGAAAACCGACTTTATAAGCACCTTCATATTTTCTAGCCATATCAATTCATATTTTTGATAAGAAATGGCTAACTATGTTATTATTTTTTTTTTTTAAGGTACATGAAGAGCAAAACAAGTTAAATTAAATTGGTCCCTAAGACGTTTGGAGCCCATAGGCTAAAGCCTTCTCAGTTAAATGGATGATCCGGCCCTGCGGTACTAAATGACCACCTTGGTACACTGTTATCGTGCAAATAGGAACTGGATAGCGGACAGCGAACATTTCATCAGGCATTCCACAATGCAATAAACAAAACAATGATTAAAGAACAATGTAAAACAACCTGTTGAATAACTAGCAAACAATTCACTGAAACAGTTTAGAAAAGTGTTTTACGGCAAGCGAATACACTGTCAAAGAATGCGTTATTATAATATAATAATAAAATGCTAAACAGTGGGCAAATGTAGAATAAGAATAAACTCTCATAATCAATACGAAGCAATTAGATAAATCAACTGCAAAAAAATGTTGAAACAATACAAAACAGTGCCCCACATTGGGCTAATACAAGGCCAAATAAGCGTTGCTCTTCTTTTGGCAAATGTTTTAAAAGATGGATGCTGCCATAGGAAATTTTTAGATATTTGTTTTCGCTGTAACCGTAAGCGTGAGAACTCTGTTGTTTTAAATAATTGCAATCTCGAGCGCACAGCTTCAAATAACAGTATCTTAATTTTCTTTTCGATTGGTTGAGCGTTAGGTCTCTAGATGATCATATATCAGCATAGCGTTTTCATAATCACGCTACACTACACAACAATTTGGAGGAATACTTTGAAAGTAGAAAATAATCTTCTAAAGCGCTGTTTTGAACTTTTCCGCTCCTTCTTTACTTGGCCTTCTAAACTTCTAATGCCCCTATGTAACAAATACACAATTTTTGATATTCAAAAATTGAATTATTCATTGAATGATTACCGTAAACGACAACTGATGAAGAAATCGACATTTTTGTATTGCTTGCCTTCGCAATAAAATTATCCCTCTGTGGGGTGAAGAATTCTTGTAGGGAAACACATTTGTTTTTGCTGTTGCTAGAACCTTCTGAATAACCGCTTATCGGCACCAGATCCTCGAAATAGGACTGCGATGAGCGAAATGGAGAGGGTTTCATGTTACTGAGCCCCAGTGGGTGGAGACAGACTTAGCTCGGAGTCTCCTAATTTTAAACTAATTCTAGGTGAGAGACCAGCAACTGGATTGTACACCCCCCCCCCCTCAGAGGTATCGTTTCAACTTGAAGGACATAGGAGCTGCGACAGATTTTAGGTGCACTAGCTCCCTTTAGCATACACTGCCCCACAACAATCCAGGCGTTAGAGGTTGTCACCCTCCCAAGCGCTGACCAATATCGGTGCTGCTTAACTTTGCATCTTCTAATGGGAACCGAACTTACGCCGACTGGGCCACGCCGTAAGGAAACGCCTTCTATGCGCGTAGGCAATTTTCATGGCGGATTATTTATTTCTAACAATATTCAGTTATAAATACATAGCAATTCTATTCACCAGGTATATAGAACCAGGTGGCATATTCAAAGTATGAATATGCCAAATGACTGCAAATGTTATAATAGCAAAAAAAAAGTATCATTATAGTTTTAGATTTCAAATCATAGAAAAACAGATGTATGTAAGACTTTAATCGTACTTTCTTTTACCTCACGATTTTAAGTTTGAAGATTTTTATAAATGTCCATAATGTTTTTCAAGATGAATCTGTATAAAATCAAACCAAAACTGGTTTTCGTTAAATTTTGTACTATGGAAAGACGAGAGACGAACTATAGACCCGTCTCGTCTCAACGAATCCCATTACATGATGATAAAAACGTTTGTCTTGTCTCGCATAGTAACTGTAATTCTCCGTTTTGTCTTGTCTCACATCCATTCCTATTTTGTACAAATTCAACCTGAAACTAGGACTGATCAGTAAAAACATTTTAGGACTTAAATATTCTGTTTTAGTCGGGGTTTTACAGCGTCGTTACTATTTTGTTCTGTTAGGATAGCTTCTTTTTTTAAAATACAAATTCATGCAGAGCAATAGCAAGCCTGCATAATATATATTAGGATCGCCTTATTCGTAAAGAGAGTTGCATGTGGGTCATTCCACGTCAAATCAAACACAAAACTGGAGAAAGTTCACCACACCAACTTAGATTTTCCTCAAATTTTATATAGAGGATGTATAGGTTAAGACATGAGCAAATCTCAATTTTGAAGGTTCTACGATAATTAATTACCGAGAAATTAATTATGCAAATTTTTAAGTTTTCTGCACGATGCGCCAATTTTTTTCTCAATTCCTTAAATAACGCCTTATCTGTAAAAGTTACTGAAGTGAAAATTTGTTTCTAGGAGTAACTTTTTACGCTGATTCCAAAAATGTTATCGAAATTTGCGTATCTTCTATAGTTTATGCATGAGCACTGCATTTTCTAAAAAAAATCATGAATTTTTTTCGGCATGTCTGCTCACAGACACATGTTTTAAATTTTTATATGTTGTTAAGATGGAATAATCCTACATCCCAAAATAATTTCATCTTGGCTTTCTGCTCAGGAGCAGAGAAAAAAAATTGTATGCATGTACCTATATATGAGGATTTTCATATGCAACATTTATACTGAACATGAACAAATTGTTATGTCGTAGGGAATAAATAACATTTGGACTAAGTGGAAAATTAACGGGTTTTTATTGTATTTAAAAGTTCTTTTTGAAAATAATTGAAGAAAGTTTTATTTAGGATAATTTTGCCCAGAGAAATTAAGTTTTTGGGGTATGTGAGGACATTATGGGGGGTTTTGTGTCAGTTGGATTTGTAATTTAGAGATCCATGTGCTTGTCATTAATTGCGCGCTAAATGACAGATACATATTTTTCTAAGTGAAATACTTGATATAGTTTCTTTCATAATGGGTTGCACATATGTTGAAAACTACCTTAATGATTTTGATAATGAATTTTACATTTAGTATTTTTTTGTGTTTTTTTGGTGGCTGACATTTTTTTTGTGGCTGACAAAATTTTTTTTATATAACGATCTTCTAGTTCCCTTAATTAATATATTAACATTAATAAATTTTAACAATTTTAATTTTTTACTAATTTTCTTTTGATTTACAACAATCACTACTGGGTAGCCATTTTCTTTTGGAGTCAGTACGATCCCGGCAGATACATGCGTTCCCGCGTCTTTGACGTTGCCAGATTCAAGGAACAAGAATTTTTACGGCCCTCCACGATGTGTTTTACATCTTGCAAATAATTAATAAGGAGTTATTAAATTCAAGTGGAAGTGCAAAGAATATTCGTTTACTAAAATATACACATCGTTATTTACAAAGTAATTTTTAGACGCCGTAATTACGAAGTCAATAAAGAGTGCTGACTTAAACATCAACTCAATGGCCAACATTTCGCTGCAGCAATCGAAGTATGAGTACGAGAGTATGATGATTGCTATAAATATCAGAGTCAGAGGTGGCGTCGGTCTTCTTCGTCTTTTCTTCTTGGATTTGTCGGAGTGACTTGTTAGACATCTGCTGTGAGAATGGCGCCAATGGACGGTGACTTAGGAAGGAGCCACGGGAATGAGACCTGAGTGATGTTTTAAAGGAGGGCCCTCCAATCATTAACCCATGGATAAGTTTTTTTTTATGCATGCTTCCTTTAACTAATTTTTTTTTTTTTCTGTCAGCCACTTTAATTTTTTTTGTATGACATGTGGGTTTAAGCCAGAAATGTAAGCTAATTTTTAAAGGCTAATAAGAGGCATTAATATGTGATATTTTCCGGTAATATTGTTTAATTTGATTAATATGGGGGTTCGTTAGATTAATTAAAATAAATTTTTGTAGTCTTTGGACTAAATGAAGTAGATGTTTAAAGATCAGAATTTAGGTTCTAGAGTGCCTCATGTGAATTGTTTTAGTATGTTCAGCAATAAGTTTTATGTTGGAAGATAATTGTAATTTGATAAAATTTGTTAAGCTAAATATTATGTTAGAGCATTATAATCGAGAATTATCAAAATATGTGAAAAAGTTGGGCAGATTTAAAGATTATAATTCCTTATGATCGCTTGTAAATACATTGTTAAGAGATAGTTGGTGCTTCAGATGTTTAAATCTATTATAGTTGTTTAATGTTAGTGTTAATAAATGAACTGTTCAACTTTTCTAGAGTTTATTTCTTTTGTTTGTGTGCATTTTCTTTTTCACTCGAACTTCATAGGGTTTTTGCAGAAATTTAGATATAACACCAACGGTTTTGTACAGCTTTTTAAATCTATACGATCACTAAGCCATATTAAGTTTATTTTTGTTGCTTTATTGAATCTATTTGTATTTTGGAAATTTAAGGAAATGGTTTATTTTACGGCACCTCTTTTTGAAACGGTCAAAGAATTTTAAAAGTTAATTTACTTAAAATGAAGTCAAATTTTGAGATATTAAAATATGTCAACAACAACATATATTTAATCCCAACAAAATTCAGAAGCGTTAGTCAATTTTATTATGTCTTTTAAATTGATATCAGAAATTTAACTGCTACTCCAGGCATTTGCAAAAACTAGAAAATACATAAAAGTGCTTGTATCGGAAAACGTAAAACAAACAAACAACAAAAAATGCATGTCACACACAGTGTAAAATTTAAAAAAATTCTAAAGTTAACATTTTGAATTACTTTTAATTTAACCCTGTTGTTTTTGGCAATCATCCATCAGCCAATAAATCTTTGGAATTATGTATGACATTCAAGTCAATAGGAGGAACAAAGTTTTTTGAAAGAATAGAATTCCTGTAAGTTACAGTACTTATTTACCTTTAACAGAATGCGAACAAAATTGTGCTCTGGCTAGTTTTATGGATACAGCAATTTGAAATAGGCTTTACTGTATACTGTATTAAATTTTTATTGTTACAACAACTAGCATAGAAATGTCAGGCACATTGTCAAATTGCACATTTGACTGGTCATGTAACCAGTTATTCACGGCAAACTTTTACGTCTATCCTCCTAGGAGGATTATATTCCTCTGAAATCGATTTTTAGGCATTCTTGAGTGTTGTGTATTTTACAGCATGAATTTTATCGATATCTCTTTTCTTCTTTGAGATCCCGTAGAATATGTGAAAAGAACATTTTGGGCCTTTATCCTCCATAAGTTACGAATTTTGGAAAATACTCTCTAATCTAGCACCTACGCTATAAAATCCCACTCGTTCTAAATTTCGTGTTATTAGCTTCAGTAGTTTTGGCTAGGCAAAATATTGACATACAGGAAACAGATAGAACATTCCGGTAGACCTAATATATATATATATATATATATATATATATACATATATATGTTTTATTAAACATTGTTCTTTCTTTTGAGTTCAATATCATACAGAATTCCAAAGATTTATTGGCTGATCGATGACTGCCAAAAGCAACAGGGTTAAATTAAAAATAATTCTAAATTTTAACTTAGAATTATTTTTAATTTAACATTGTTTTACATGCATCTTTTGTTGTTTGTTTGTTTTACGTTTTCCAATGCAAGCACTTTGATATATTTTCTAGTTTTTGAAAATGCCTGGAGTAGTAGTTAAAACTTCAGATATCAATTTAAAAGACATAGGAAAATTGACTAACGCTTCTGAATTTTCTCATCTTCAGTATAAATATTGCATATAAAAATCCTCATATATAGGAACAAACATGCATTTTTTTTCTCTGCTCCTGAGCAGAAAGCCAAGATGAAATTATTTTGGGATGTAGGATTATTCCATCTTAACAACATATAAAAATTTAAAACATGCGTCTGTGATCAGACATGCCGAGAAAAATTCATGATGTTTTTTAGCAAATGCAGTGCTCATGTATAAACTATAAAAGATACGCAAATTTCGATAACATTTTTGGAATCAGCGTAAAAAGTTACTCCTACAAACAAATTTTCACTTCAGTAACTTTTACAAGTAAGGAGTTATTTCAGGAATTGAGAAAAAAGTTGGCGCATCTTGCAGAAAACTTAAAAATTTGCATAATTAATTTCTCGGTAATTAATTATCGTAGAACCTTCAGAATTAAGATTTGTTGATGTCTTAGCCTATAAATCATCTATATAAAATTTGAGAAAAATCCGAGTGGTGAACTGCACTGTTTGATCTGACGTGGAATGACCCATGTGCAAGAAAAGTTTTCTCAATTAAAATGTGTATTCATCCCTACCCCCCCCCTCCTAAACTAGCTGACATGGCTGGTAGCATGAAACCTACCATAGACAGATTAAGGTGCAAATGAAGCCATTTTCAAAACTTTTAATAAAAGCTATTTTGACTTAATTTTTTTTTCGTTTTTACACTTGAAAAGCATTAAAACAAATTCTTTCTTCTTTAAAAATAACATTGTATGTTGCATTTGTCACATTTTACAGATGGAAATCTGTTATTTCCTCTATGGACTGCTTACATTCATCTGAAATGGATAGCACGTGTTCTCTAAGAATGGATAACTACGTTTAGACAAACTATGCATGTGATTTTTCAGAATTTTATTTTTCGTTGGAAATTATGTATAGATAGTTATCATCAGCAATAGATATAAATCCTAGAAATTTTCAAATCCGTTTCGATACAACTTTCGCAGTGAGTTCATACCATATCCCGTCTTCACAATATCCTCTGATGTGAGATGTCTGGACCAGTCCCATTCTAATAATAATTCCCATTCTCGTCAATTCATCATTCTCATTTTCCCCAAGCAGAAGTTAAATTTCCGTTTCTCTGGACGCAGTTTACATTTGTTTGTTCTACTAATGGTAGAATTAAATCTTAGATTGATGGTAGGGAATCTGGGAAAACAGGAAAATTTTCATCTTTTCAAAAGGAAAAATGTTGGGCTCTTTTTTCTACCATAGAATTTTTCGAAATTCTTAGTGTTGTCTTTTCATTAATATTTAGCATACATCTGCTATTTTCAAGAAAATGTTCATCATCATCTTCATCTGTGCTTTGCGCACGCAAAATATTATGGCTGGTTATGAGAAAAGCTCATCATCAGAGTGGTCATCAGAAATGTCTGATAAATCGATTTTCAGGATACTCATAAAAGCTGTAGAATCTTCCACGTTTTTAAAGACATTTTTCTCATTTTCTTATGGAAATACTGTCCTGAAGTAGATGTCTGAAAAGAAATTAAGATTTCATTCAAAATCTTAAATAGAAAATATTTTTATTTTCATTTTATAAATAAAAGGTAAGAATTAAAATTATTAAAATAATTTTTGAGGAACAATTCAGCTTTAAGTTTATTTACACATTTAATATTACTGTAGTCCTTTCAGTTTTATTCCCTTTTTACAAGAAAAAAAAAATATTTTTGATAATTTAGAAATCCCAAACCTAAATTTAATAACCTTTAAATCTTTAAATAATAAAAAAGCACATTAATAGCATTATTATAAAATATAAAGCACAAAAATTTCTATTATAAATGTACATTTTCCTTGTCAGAACAGCATGGTTTAGTCACATGAATGGCCGTGGTACCATATATGCTATCATGATTTTAAAACTCTTCCAAACACTATGAATGAAACTTTTAAAAATGATTCTGAATTTAGGAAAAAGTATATTTTTTCTGACACTACATGACAATTATCAACTTTCCTTTAAAGTAAACATTTGTAAAATAACGGAAAAACTTACCTCTGGAAACGTATTTTCTTTGTTGGCTTCATCAATGTTGTTTCTAAAATATTTTTCATTCATTAATGCTGTTTTCTTTGGGACTAAACTACCACAACTATCCATTAAAAATACAATTAATGGTTTTATCTCTTCACAATAACATTTAAAAATGTTTTCCTTGCAAAAAAAAATAGCATTTAAAGTATGGCAGCATATTTGCTACCATGGGCATTAGAAGGTTCATCTTCTCTACTTATTATAAAAGAAGGTGTCTGTGTGTCTGTCGGCAGCGTTACGGACAAACGGCTACACCTAGAAACACCAAATTTGGTACTCTGGAAGATGTAAATATGTAGTTGTGCACCTCGAAGCGATTTTTTCAAAATTCGACCTAGATTTTTTTTATTTTATGTTTTATGGGATTTTTGGCATTTTTTCTCACCCAATTCGTAATGACGGCGGAAATTACGCTCGCAGCAAAACGGCATTTGTATCATCGGATAGAGTAGAAAATTTTCTTTTAAAAACAGTTTGTTCTGAATACGTAACATGATTTACCGATTTTTAGGAATTTTTTTACTAAGCATTTGCTTCGGCGAATTGTTTCGTAAAATAATTTTAAAACTGTCGCATCTTGAATTCTATCCGTCATAACTTTTTGATATTTTGAAAAATCGTGAAACATTCTTTTCTCCCTCTTTTAAAACAAAAACGAAAAAATTATGTAAATTAGATGATTTTTTATGAATTTTAATGCAGCCTAATGTTTAGAATTTAATAGCATCAACGCGATCTTACGCCATTCATTACATTGCGATCACGGCACGAGAATTTATCTTCGGTTGTTGCCACAGAAAGGATTAGAAAAAAGGGTTTTTTCAACCAATCGAGTTTTTAAATGGGATATCGGAATTTCAATTCGCAAGTGAGGATCTGTGACGTCAAATGCTTTAAGATACGTAAAAATTACGCCATAATTTAAAAACATTTATCCCTGCTCTTTTTTTAACACAAGGAGGCGATATTTTGATTAAAACTTACTTTAGAAATTCACGAATATTATTATTATTATAAGTGGCATTTTAATCCGTGCTTATTTAAAAATTGAAATATTTTAACGCGGCTGAAAATGTTCTCTATTTTAAAAGCTACAAAATTCATTTTAAAGCGGGATATATTAAAAATTTTCTATTTACTTTTTTATTTCTCGCATTTAATTATGTTGCAGGCATATATGTTTCCTAACATATGCATGCTGCGAGTATAGTTTAATTTTAACGTTGGATTACGTTCCTGCATAGTGTCCTATTCTAATTTTCAACGTCGTTGTAAATTTTAATATGATACCTTTTGAAAGCTATTGAGCAAAATATCCAAATTAACTCCCTCAACCAACCGGGGTATCTTTTACGGTAGTTAAACAGTGACGTCATAAATTTTAAAAAACGCGTGAAATTTGTAAATTCTGCAACTCTAACGCCCTGTCACAGTTATAGCTATTCTAAATCGCTCCTCGAGATTGCAAAATTTGATGGGTACTTACGTATTATCACGGCGGTCCGCCAAGACAAGTGAATTTTTGACAAGATAAATGCCGGGCACGTGAAATTATAAATGGTTTTGAATACGATTGGCGACAATTTAGCAACTCATTTGACTAAAAAATAGTTTGGCGGGAATGACCGCTGGGATGTTTATGGTAATGCGTAAATTGCAAAGAATCGCCATAGAATAAAAAAAGTCCCATTTGTGCGAAATAATGTAAGCTGTTTCGTTAAATTGAGCATTAAAGAGGGAGAAGCGAAGATAGATAGTATTAATATGCGTAATAGGTAATATTATTAGATTTGTAAAGGTAATATGAATAAATCACAATATACCACGTTTATAAATGTTTCATGATATTAAAAGTGTTCTGTTTATCTTTTTTCAAATGTTGTTTTACAACCAACTGAACGATAAGTAATTCTAATTTGCGTTGATATATCCCGCAGTAATTTCAACGGAGGAGATTACATGAACTTTTTTTAAAGTGAAATTCTGTTTTGTCACATGCAGATATGATTTTAGTGAAATATTCACTTCTTCCCGTATGAAGAGCGGGTGCTCAGCTATTTTAATATAAACAGTTGTCCATTTCATGTAGTGTCTGAGGTATTTAATGCTACAACTTGAACCTATAAACAGTATGATGTAGAAATAACACATTTTGAAAGTCAGGAGTTCTCTGCAAACCGCCAAGCGTTTCACTTTTATGATCGCGAATGACACTGACGTAGTTTTTTGAGTCATTATACTGCAATGATGCCAGGTTAGTACTCATGACGCAAACTTTACATCATAAGTCAAATAATTTTGCTTTTATTTTAGATTTCACATCACTGGTATTAATTGGAATTACACATGTAAGGAAAATTTTCGTTTCCTACCGTGCGAAGAACGGGCACGCAGCTAGTAAAAAATAAAATGCAAAAACAAATGAAACTGATAATGCTCGGAGAATGACTAAAACTAACTGATCTCTGCTGAATACTTATAATATACTACAAAGTCTAATCAAAATGCTTACAAAAATGGTTTTCATAAAATTTTCAGAAATATATTCCTTAAAAAAATTAAAAACACGAAAGGCAGTGCAAATAACTATAGTTGAAAGTGCATTAATTTTGCAGCTGGAGAAAAATACATTGATATTTAATGAGCAATGAAATACAAAACTTCACAAATGAAATACAACACAATTCCTTTAATTTATCAAATTTAAGTGAAAATTACACAAAACTTAGAAAGTCTCATTAATTTGCTTACGTACATATTCCTGTAGAAATGTAATTAAATTCATGCACATAATGTAACCTTCAATTAAAAAAAAGTGTATATAAAATAACAATTACAAAAATTTTTGAATATAAATCCGTTTAAAACATTTTAGTAATCAGACTAGATAACTTGTGTAATTAACTTTTCCATCTCCTCTTGAGCTATAGAAAATACATGTTTTCTAGAGAGAATCAAAAATCTCCTAAAAGTGCTCTCCTCCCTCCTTCCACCAAGTTAATAATACTACGCATACATAGGTGCACCTATGGAGGGGGCTATGGGGCTAACCCCCCCTAAAGGTGGAGAGATGGAAATGAAAAGCTTTAAAAATTTAAATTTGATTAAAATATTTTATTTTTACAAATCGTCTTCAAATTATTTCTAAAATATTTTTTACCCAAAAAAAAATGACATCAATTTTTAAATAAGTACTTACAGTTCGTGTAGGAAACACATTTAAACTCGGTTACAACCCCCCCCCCCAAACTAAAATCCTGGGTGCGTTACTGTACGCATATAAATAGGTAGAAGAATATTTTATTGGAAAACTTAGTTATTAGTTTTTTTTTTTTTTTTTTTAATGCAGTGTGTTCTAGTTTTCATTTTGGAAACCAAACAACAGCCTTTTAAGTGCACTTCCTCATTTAATTTTCCAATATACCATGCTATTTAAAGTTTTACTTCCGGGTTTGTAATTAAAATTTGCGGTTTAATATATTTCCTATTTTTCTATAAGTTTTAATAAACGGGGAAGAGAAGGGGGCAAAAAGAAGAAGAAAGAAAAGACGCATTTTCCTGGAACAGTAATAAAGCGATAAACAACAAATTTTCATCTAAAGCACCATTTTAACGGGAGCGGTAACTGGAAATCTTTAAATAGAATAGAGTTAGAATTCCACCAATCGCAGTTTCTTCTGGGCATTTACAGATATGGAAAATCCTTTATTATCCTCAACAGATGGCGTAAGTTGTCGAAGAGTCTGCAAGTGAAAACGCACTACGTGGAAAAACATTTTACCTGTAAAACTGTTTTCCCGCACATCAAGGAGGACCTGCGTTTCATAGGCTGAATACATTTTCTCATTAGATTTCTTTATTATTTCGTAGATATGAAAATAAACAACTCTTTACTCCTGGAAAACCAAAGAAGGTCAGTTTGTTTATGTATATATTTTGAAGAAAAATATTGACAACGATTTTACGCCGTACCAAGAGGTATCTTTATTTTTCTATGTAGTATTTTAGAAATGCAATTAATAATTTATTAATTACACTGATAAGACATTTTTTACTAATTTTTTTTTTATTACTATACTATGTTCTATCGGTAATTTCATCCACAATTTATTTTCCAACAACAAAAATAACTAAAATATTTTATCGTATGATTTAAGAATTACAGTAAAAAATGTATACTAAAAAATTTCTTTTTCTTTTTAATCGGCCCGTGTCTTTTACCTTTTAAAGAATTTGTTAAAAGTCATTATATAATGTTTTTGTTATTATTTCAAATTACGAAAAACTCACTAAAATACTCATTTGATTAAATAAAAATCTTGTGTTGCAACAGAGGAAAATAATTCGTAATTTCGAAAATATTCGAATACTTTAGATATGTGTTCATATTACAGTATTCTATTTTACTGGTTTGTCAGGCTGTTTCTCAAACTTAGCGTACTTTGTTAAGTACTTATTACTTTTATGGAAGCCCAAACAATAATTCGTGAAAACTCGAAAGTCAGCCTCAAATCGACGCCATTGTTAGTAACTAGGGGAGTATTTCTGAGAAAAATTGACGCACCGGGAAATCTTTCTAATATAGCAGGCATTTTCGAATGTTAATCATGGAGGAAGAAAGGGAAGGAAACCATGTCCTCTTTCCTCCAATCTCCATTAAGATTTAAAATTAATAACATCGTATTGGGAAGATAAACCATACTTACCTCGTCGATTATGAAACTCTTTCCAACAAAGAGAGATACTTAAGGAATTGTAAACTTGTTCCCTCTTTCCGTCGCAAAGACGAGGTGGCATAAGTCTTTTTGTTGTCTAATCATGGTTGCTTCCCGGCTTGAGTCTTTGAACAGTTTGTTGTGGTCCAGCGATTGCACAAATGCAAGACGCTAGTGGCGATTTTTTTCTGTTGTTGTTGTTGTTTTAGCACTTGAGTGGTTTTTCGTTCACTCCGGGTTTTTCTATCGACATTATTTGTGGACATATTTCTATGGATCGATTTGCGTCTACTTTTTTCCGTTGCATTTTTAAATAGGGTTGCCAGAGAGCATGACAGAATAAGATGTGTGAAAGTTGCTAAGCTTTGCAATTTTTTGATGATTTATCGCCAAGTTTGGCACAAAAAAAATCCCTAAAACTAAACCTAGCTTGGCGATATCCTATATATTTGGCGAGAAACTGGCAAACGCTACAGTTTTTTACAAAGGAGAAGTATAGTTAGAATATGCCTGACGAAGATTGTAAAACTTTTTTAGTAGGCAATTTTAATATAGATTTAAATTCCAAAGAAGTGTTTTTTGGAACAAGGAAGACAAATATGGTAAACTCGTTGATTGTGATACATTTCCCAAACAGTATTTATAAAGGTGGAGAATAGTTTCAATGTGCTTGGTGAAGATTGTTAAACAGTTTTAGTAAGTGATTTTAAAGTGGATTTCGATTCCAAACATGCGTTTTATGGAACAAGGAAGAAAAATGTGACACACGCATGAATAATGATACACTTTAAAGCTTAATGGAATAAGAAAGAAAAATAGGGACAACGCATGGATTATTAAACGCTTTTACTATATAGCACTTTAATGCATATTTATAATATGAAAGTGATTTAGAATTTTTTTTCTTTCTTACTCTAATCATTGCCCATAGATTCAGAAAAAGTTTCTGGGGGGGGGGGGGGGGGGGGAGAGAGACTCGTCCCCGATTACCTATAAGTGGTGAAGCCGATGACTAATTTCATGCTAGCTAAATGTAATGATGGATGGATGAGACGACTTATTATGCTTACGACGGCGACTCAAAAGTAAAGTGAAAAGTTCTTTGAGCAAAATATTTACTCCCGAAATCTAAGATATACACAGACATACCAAGGCATTAGGTACACATTATTTTTCAACACAGCCTCCACGGGAATCAAAGCATTTTTATTTTTTACTAGCCGCCTCCGGCGACCAGTTGGTTCGCCATCTTAATAAATCTTGTTCGGAGAGAATCCTGTTTCTCACTGTCTTCCTTGGTACTGAAATCTCTCAGATTCTGAATGGAATTCAAAATCAAGATGGATACAAACAGGAGCGGCCCTACGGTAAGTGGCGCCTCCTGCTAATGTAAAAAGACGTCTCCTTTTATGCTCTACTTAGTTTTTGAGTTCGAAATGACGCACCTTCGAAGCCGGTGCCCAGATGCGATGCTTATAGTATCGGGCGCCCCTGGTTACAAAAATAAGATGGTTAAATCATAAAAACCTACAAAAAGGAACAAACTATTTTTGTCTTATATTAAATCTGAAGAGCTGCTGGATATATTGGAATTTATCAAAAAACGGAAAAGAAAAAAAAAAGTAAGAAAATTTGAAACATTTTCAGATATTAAATACGCACTTAAGTGCTTTATATTAAAATCCATGGATCTTCCCTATTTTCTTTCCTTATTCCATTAAGTTGGAAAGTATATCATTATTCATGAGTGTGATTAAACAAATTAAAATTGATATTTCTAACATCCCTTTTCTGGATGTAATACACAGAAAATGCACAATTCGAACTGAATGAAAGTTTCAAAAAGTTATTCAGGTGTATTCATAATCCAAGTAGCAGACGATAAAAATTACGATAAATTGCGCCAAGCGCTAGAATCACATCTTCTCAAAATCGCATATCAACCATTTTATTTTTCGCCAAATTAAAAATTTGCACATTTTAGTCTCTGAAAATTTCCAAATCCTATTTTTCTTTTGAGTATAAAACATTTCATTCCTGCTCTGATTTCACATGCACACGATATTTTAATTAAAAAATAACCTTACAAATAATCTAAACAAAAAGAAATCGTTATTCTTTTATTTTTACTTCAACAGTCTGAATCATTTAGTAAACTTGCCAAATATGGCAACCTAGATATGCTTAATCCTGACTCTTTCCACTGCGGGGGGTTACAATTGCGAAATGGCTGAAAGCAAAAATTCGCCTTTTGTGATACTTTTTTATCGATATCTTTTAAAATAATTCGAATTTCGAAAAACATCGCTTCGAGATATGTCGGGACCCGTCCTGGAGAATTTTCATACAAAATTTGGTAGGTCTAGGATCACCCATCTCGGAGCTACGTGAGACACAGACAAACTAACAAACCAACGAACTGACATTCTACAGTTCGTTTTATTTATATAGATTTATTATTTCCATCTGTATATCAATCTATCGAAATGGCACTGAAGAAATCAGGGGCCGTGGTCTCTGAGCCTCTTAACAACGGTGTCTGAATGGCGGCATCGGTTTGGAAATGGCGTCCTGCCAAGTGCTTCTTCAACGGCCCGAAGAGATAGAAATCAGAAGGTGCGAGATCCGGGCTGTAGGGGGATATTCCAGTACTCTCCTCCGGAAGCGCAGGAGAAAACTAAATGTAACCGATCTCCACTTAGTGATATTTGATTGCTGTGAGCGTCTGCTGTACCTATAAGGGGAAATTAATTCGTCCGGGGAATATGTACATCCGTTAGAGCACTTGCTACCGTACTTTTTTAACCACCGTCGTATGTTTGTGTGATACCTTATTATAATTCTGAAAAATATCTAACCAATTTCCTTTTAAAATTCTAATTTTATGATTAATAATTCTTAACCACTTGTGGTGATTTCACTGAGAAACTACCAAATTCCAGCACGTTTGTCATTGATCACAAAAATATATAATTATTAGTCAAATTTCTTAGATGTACAATAGAAACAAACAATAGAAATCCTTTTCCACAAAAGCTCACAGATGACAGAAATACGTGAATCTTTAGCAATTTTATATTTAAGCATATGACGGAAATTCATGAAATATCATTGAGATTGACACGGAGGGGTGGCCCGACACCGTAAGCAAGGTAAGCATTGCATCGGGACGCCGTCTTAGAGGGGTCGCTATTTCGAACTCAAAAACTTAATAGACCATAGACCGTAAAAGGAGGCGCCTTGTTTACGTTTGCAGAGGGGCACCACGTACCCTAGGTCCGCCTCTGCATCGACAGATATGCTGCTTGAATAATTCATTCAGGTCTTCGAAGCTCCAGCTCATACAGAAATCCCTTTCATTAAATGCTTCGGTAAAGAATTTTTTTTTTTTTCGTGGCTTTAATATGGTTACAGAAATAAATGTACCTTTTGAAAAGTAAGTTTATTTTTTAATTCAATAGAATAAATAACACGTTCTTTGAAGACGATACCTGCTTAGGTATTTTATGCATATTCAGAATTTCATGCAGCAATAAATGAACAGTGCCCGGTTAGCGGTCTACTGTAGAGTAGACTTGACCGCTACGAGAGCCGCACATGTTGGTCATTCCATTACGGGGTTTCCTATTAGGCAGACCAACGTTGCCCCGTATGATTGGTCTCCTAATTTTGAATCAATTCCAGATGAGAGATCTAGCACTTGAAATCGGCAACACCCCCCCCCCCAGAGGTATTGTTTGAACATGGATGAATATTGGAGTCACGACAAATTTTACGTGCACCAGCTCCCGTAAGCGTATACGCGGTTTCACAGCAGTCCAGCCGAGAGAGGTTTTCACACTCCCGAGCACTTTCAAAGCCAGTGCTGCTTCACTTTCAGTGTACTTACGGGAATGGAGCTTAGCCACTAGGACACTCCAGGACACCCAAGGAAAAATGGAGCAGTGAAACATGTTTCAACTTTGTATTTTATTTTGATCAATGTGCACAATGTAAAAATCAATAAATGAATTGAATTCGGAAAAGGAAAAAAAAAAACTATCATTTTTTTTTATTCTTTTGATAAACTAGGGGCCAAGGCCCCCAGACTCTCTACGCTCGCTTTTCATATGAGGCATTCGGCCCCTAATCGGGCTTATTCGTAAAAAAGACATAATTTCAACAGACAAAACCCGAAGATTGGATCAGATAGAATGTTACTGAGCTAAGCTACACACTGCTTAGTTCTTGCATCTTCATTGGTACATAAAAATTTAAACTTCACACTACAGTAGACCCGCTACCCCTCATAACACGGAAGATATTTTGTTATGGGAATCCGTGTTGTACGGGTCCTGAGCTATACTCCACCTGGAGTGCGGATTCCGCTTATAATCGCTGGAAAAATTATTTGTACTCCTCAGAAACACAATGATATTTAATGTTGCCATTCAAAGGTTATACTAATTAGGAGCTAAAGCGTAATAAAATAAGAACATATGTTTCAGCTGTATTTTTAATAATGTAAAACCTATTGGACACCTTGCGAATTTGCCACCCATGGCGATTTTTCATTATTTGGCGACTTGCGTACATGTAAAGTTAATAAAAGCTACGGAACAGATAAAATAGCCTGCCACCAATGGCGACTTTTCATTATTTGGCGATTTACCCATACTCACAACCTATATTTACTGTTCATTTAAGGTTACCAGAAAACTGTTATCCATACTTTCATTTACATAATCGTTTGCAGATTGGCGTACTTAACACCACGAATTATACCATCTCGTCGCGCTAGCAATCCAAAGTGTACTATAACTGCTATAATGGCATAGTTAACGCCAAATATTTCTACTGGTAGCCAATAATTCAGCTGGACGAGAACCGGCTTTAAAGTAATCTGCATTTTAATTATTTTTCATTTTCAAGATATTAGTTATTTTGTTTTGCAAAAACGAATAATCGCTAGGGATGGACGCGAGACGCGAGAATTCTCGCATTGTCTCGCGAGACGAGACAGGCATTTTTTTTTGCGAGACGAGGCGCGAGACGAGAAAGAAAATATTTTGCGGGACGAGGACGCGAGACGAGACAGAGTCTTGTCTCGCGCGAGAATTCTCGCATTTTTTTCCGTCTCGCATAAATACGATCTGAAAAGCGACAATTTGCCTGAAGCCTCTACCGTTTAACTTGCGTCTCCTTCGTTGTCGGTCCTGGTATACTATCAGCACTCTACAATACGCACAAACACGTAACATTTAAAATTAGAGCAGACGAGAGATATACAAAGCACACAAAGGAGAGGATAAAGAAAGAGGCGGAAAAAAAAGAAAACAGAGAAGAGTTGAAAGAAAAATAATAAGTAAATAGGAAAGGCGGTACGGTATGTTCAAATCTGACCACTTTTAGACGGGGCCCGAGGCATTAAGTTTGGGCCCCCCCTTACTATCCCCTTTTTTACGCATTAAGCCCCTTTACTGAGCCCCCCTTTTTTAAAGCACTTTAACCCAGTTTTGACCGCTGTTGTACTCGAAAATTGCATTTCAGTTAACTGTAGTTTTTGTACTTTAATCAAATCGTATTTATCACCCCAAAAAAATATCTCTAACTTGATCTAGTGATCGACAATTAGGTAATACCTATATTATAGAGGAAATTCAGTTTTTTCCCCACAATTACTATTTCAGTACATATGAATTTATAATTTAGATAATCGGGATATATATGGGCCCCCTTTTTCTTCAAGGGCACCGGACTACCGCCCCCCTTGCCCCTGTGATAATCGGGTTTCGGGTATATCAGAGAGAGATTAGAAGTAGAGTAACTTGCATTCGCATTGATGCTTAGTCTGAGTAGGTTGAAATATGGTTGAATATCCTTGGTTGAAATATCCTTGTACCGATATTATCCTCAAACTTTCCCGCACGTTGCGGCGTGCGTAAGGTGGGGGCGCCCACCCTGGTAACAACTTTCTAGGGGCGGTTAAATCCCTATTGTTGGCCTATTTTAAAGAGATTAAAATGACATTTTTTATTCTTATACATTAATATCGGACGGAAAGAAATGCAAGCAATTTTTTTAAAAACTATTTCTCTTTTCGTTTATATTATCATGTTTTCCCTTCCTTCGGCTTGCAAAACTTTTATAAATTTTTTTCCTCCCCATCATTTTATCTTGCAGTTGGGTTCCTATTCTAAAATTATCTTCGCCTGTTATGTCTTTTCATTTTTTTTAAAAATCCACACTGAATATACATTAGGGGGATTATGGTTTAATTTTTCTGTAAACAGGGCGACCATAACGACTGTAGTACTATAGCTAAAAATTATTGTGGAAAAGTACAAACGGATAGTCGTCAACAAATTAACTGTTTAGTAATTTAAAATATAAACAAAAAATAAGACGTCTGTTAACCAACTGAGATACTATAATGAAATCTAAAAATGCACACACGGTAATGTTATTGGAAATATTAGGCAAATAATTATAACTATCGTTAATATAATCTTGTTTTCATTAATATAACAATTACACATATTTTAGAGACTTGAAATTGACGTTAAAGTAAATAGTAGAGATTTAATAAAGACTAAAAGTGTTCTGTTTATAATTTTTCAAGGGTTATCTTACAACCAACTGAACGATAAGTAATTCTAATTTGTGTTAATATATCCCGCAGTAATTTCAACAGAGGAGATTACTTGAACTTTAAAAAAAAAAAAAAAAATCTGTTTTGTCTCACGCAGATATGATTTTAGTAAAATATTCGCTACTTCTCGTATGAAGAGCGGGTGCGCAGCTATTTTAAAACAAACGGTTGTCCATTTTATGTAGTGTCTGAGGTATTTAATGCTACAACTTGAGCAGTGTGATGTAGAACTACAGTATGATGTAGAAATAACACATTTTGAAAGTCGGGAGTTCTCTGCAAACCGCTAAGCTTTTCACTTTTTTGATCGCGAATGACACTGACGTAGTTTTTTGAGTCATTATATTGCAATGATGCTAGGTTGTTAATACTCATGACGCAAACTTTACATCAAGAGTCAAATAATTTTGCTTTTATTTTAGATTCCACATCACTGGAATTAATTGAAATTACTCATGTTAGGAAAATTTTCGTTTACTACAGTGCGAAGAACAGGCACGCAGCTAGTAAATAAAAATAAATACTATATTTTCGGTGTGACATTATATATACGGATTAAATCTCAATTTATTTTACTTCAAATGCCGATATATGCTGATATAGTTATTAATATATCTACTAATGTGGCTATATGTAAGTAATTGTTATTATTAATATTAATTTTCAATAAAATACAAATAATAAGTTAGTATAAACTGGTAACGAAATCGCAGTCCTTATTTTACGAGAATCGCGAGACGCTCGCGTCTCGCGCGAGACGAGACAGCAATTTCTTTGCGAGACGAGACACAGTGTTTGCGAGACGAGACAGAGGTTTACCACTGCGAGACGAGACGAGACAGCCCCTATTCTCGTCTCGCGTCCATCCCTAATAATCGCTAATTATAAACTCCTGTTGTCTAAGCGAACTTACTATTTGAAAATTTTGTGTAACACACAACTTTGTGTAACACATTTTGAGTTACTTATTTCATATAGTTTTTATTTCGGCGTAAAATGGGCGTAATTCTAACTCATGTTTGTAAATTTCACGCGATTCTAGATACTTGGAAACGCTTTGTTGCAAAGGAATGAATGATTTTATGCCAAATCTGGCAACCATTCGGTTTATTTTTTCAGTTTTTTATTAATATCTTCTAAAATAATTCGATTTTCGAAATTTAAATCAGCTTAGCAGGTTCCTCGGAATTTTTCGAATCTGTGGGTACCTTAGTCGAAACTCAAATCCCTACGGTTTAGGAGGAGATAGGTCTAGAAGCTTTGACAGCGCCAGCGGCGGCGACAGCGGCCTTTACTTTTTTTTAGAATAGAGAGATACGGACATATGAAATTTAAATCTGAAATTTTGTATGTTCATATATAATAATAAAAGATCGATTATTAATAAGTTCAAGGCTTATGGTATAAAAGCAATAAAACAGAATCGTATTTGTTATCTTATTCGACTCGGGCTCTGTCTCAAATAAAATTTCTTGAGTCTTCAAAATTAAGTTTGGATGCATGTAGTATTGCCATTTTAGAGGATTTATATCTAAATTTAGCGGATTTTCACTGTAATCTGAGAGAGAAATTTTCTCAATGGCGTAAGCAAGGGGATCAAAACTTATCCTTGTCGAAAAATATTTAACATAAAGTCATTCAAGTATTTTTAATTAAGGGAATCTCGGGAGGGTGGGACAGTAGGACTGATGGGACACCATAAATTATTCCTTAAAGAAACATTTCTTTTAATTTCTGATTTTTCCACCAGGTAGGGTAATCATGGAATCATAGTTATTGCCGTAAATCATTTCAGTTACAAATTTCTGTGAGTTTATGTGACAAAAAGAGAAATATGTTTTGCAACATCAAAAGTAAATAATATCTTACACTTTACACACTTTACTTATCTACTTTACAAGTTTTCGGTCCCATTTATTGTAAGTAACAAAATTCTTCTGAATGTTTTGTAGACTTCAGAAAATAAATTTTATAAATTAGTCGTTTAGTAAAGCCTAGCATTACATTTTTAGAAATAATTAATTTAATCGATATGTTGTATAAATGGGGAATAGGGCATTTAGGGAGGAAAAGTGATGAGAAAAAATATTTTATCTTTTCACAAGAAACTGACTGTTTTATCATTGATGAGAAAGATATTACTGCAAAACTGCATCCACCTACGACGATTGGCTGAACTACTCGTGCACAGGCATATTTTTAATTTTATTTGGACAATATATTAGATAAATGCATGCTATGATATGCAATAAACTTTGGGAACATAAATTATACACTGTATCTGTCAATTTTTCCGAATATTTATGAGAATTCTGAATGAATTCCATAAATATTCGCATTTTTAAAAGCCCATCCCTCCCTCGCGTAAAAGAGCGATGGGACATTTTTCTTACTATTTTAATTTGTCTATATAACTAAGATTTTAATAATTACCACATCAAATTTACATTTATAACTATGCTAAAATATTTCAAGATATTATATCGAAACTTTCAAAATTGTACAAGTAGAAAATAATTAGTAAGAAAATTTTTTTTTAAATGTCCCATCCCTCCCAACTCTACCCTACAAATTTATAATTTTTATCTTAAAGATTATATCGATAACCCCATCCCCTCCCTTAAAAATGTCTGCATATACCATTGAATTTTCTATTTTCAGATAAGCAACATTTTTTAGTTTTTTTACTTTTGATTTAGGAACTTTTTACACAAATTTTGAGTAAACGGTTTTATTAACTGGATTCCCTGTATCTTTATTAGAACAATTTTGCAATCGATTTCAAATTATCTTTTCAATGAGTTGGAGATTTGAAACTTTAAACATATATCAGAACAGCATGACAGTGCAATACTACAAGATTTCTTGTCTGTTTATCTGTTTGCCGATCTGTCAGGGCTTTTTTACTTTATTTTTATTACCTATCTTTCTAAAAATTTTAAAACCTGGTCAGTGGTTCCATAGAAAAGAAATGAGGGTGTCAAAGTTTTAAACGTCATTCTATTTCTTCAGAGTGGACAACTAATCAATTTAATTTGGTTTGCAGTTTAATTTCGTCCATACCTAAACTACTACCTGCTGGCCAAAGCCGCAGGAGCATGGTAACGAACTGTGAAAATTTTGTTCACAAGGTTGTTCAACTTGAAAATCATGCAACTTTTGAACAGATTTCTAAATAATTTAATTGCGCTATAGACTCTTAAAATTTTATAGTATCTCTTTACAGGTTGTACTGTGAACTGATACAAACAATGAACCTATGGGAGTTACGCTCAGGGAAAATTGCTAAACATACGGAATTTCGAGATATTTCCGAAAACGGGCAACTCCTTGGCTCCTGTTTGAAGGCGATTTTTGAGAATTTTTTTTAAAGTCGCATGAGACGTACAGCTTTACTGTTAATGACAGTCCGTAATGCATTTTGTGAAGAAGCATTAATAATTTTTTCGAGTGTTTAACATCATTTGTTTGTTTTTAAAGCTGTTCAAAATTTCTGTGATGACGATTGATTTAAAACGACTAAATTGACTCTTCAGGCAGAACAGCCTTAATTTAGAATTATTCTTTTACATCTTTAAATTCGACAGAATAAATATTTTGACCTCTTTTTTTTTCCTCAACTGTAGCCCAGATTTAAAGCAATATTACCTACCTTTTATTTATCATCATTTAGTTAATCAATTGAAAACAATTGATTCTTTTTTAAAATTCAAAGGCTTGACTTTCTTTTTTTTTTAAATGTTGCCCTATTTAAGGATTTTTTAATTATATTTTGATTCGTCCTTTGAAGTTTCAGTTTTTTTTCTTTTTTCCTTTTTCAAACACTTAACTTCTAGGTTACTGTTCAGTACGTGACCGTACCTGAGGAAGACTGAACCATGGGCGACTTCAGTGAGGGGCCATCCCCCCCCCAAAAAAAACATGGATTTCAAACATTCAATATGCACATTGAACAATTTATAGACCTATATAAAATGTCCAGTGGCCCCCTCCGAAAATTCAGTCTGGAGTCGCCCTTGGGCTGTGCATGTATATGAGCAGGGGATGGATTAATTAAGAAATACTGCTTTCTGCACTTATTTATTTCCGTACATGATGATGGGTGTTGTATTACATATTTTGTTCTAACATAAACGATTGATTTGAAGCTTTCTTCAGGCGGAGCCCTTTCGTGACGAGGCAGTTTATTCTGTAGTGTAAGGAAATTCATCTTTTCTCGCAAGAGAATTCGTATTTTCTAATTAAAAAAGAACTATTCGTAGATGTGCAACGAAAGACTTTCGCGTAAAGCATATGTTTTCTCTTCTGAGAGTTATAAAGCCACCATTAACCGATTTTCCTTGTTATGGAGGGACTGACACCAAAAGGAACTTACACTACGCATGTCATGGTGTTTGAGGTACTCAAGTGGGAAAATACCTCAAACAGCATAACATTTCAAGCAGAACCACCAATGGAGTGCTGCAATGCAGTAGTAGATAACCCTTTCGAACAGGCATAGGCAGAAAAAACTTTCGGAGCGGGATATAAATACAGTTCAGTATTACATTACAGTATTAATAAAATTTAAAAGAAAATTCAAACAAAACTAAAAGTTCACGCAAAGCAATGAGAAAACTACACCACAAAGGAATATGTCACGCCCCCCCCCCCGGCCTCCTGACTAGGCCCCTACTTATGGAGAATTAGCAAATTTAGAATTAATTTTTTCTAACTTTACCTCATTCAAACACTAAGGTGGAAAGAGAATCTAGTCAAGTTAAAGTGGTAAAATCAAGCTCAAGGAATAGGTCGGAAATATACCTACGATGCGATTGCAAAAGTAAAAAGTAAAATAAAAACCTTTAACGCGCGCACAGGCGTTAAAAGAGTTTATTCCACTACTAAAACTTCTAAGTATTTATTCCACTTTTTAAAAATGCACATTTACATTATAATTCAATAAGTGCAGACATAGGGTCATGTTTAATCTGCGGTCGTGTTATAGTTTGCGTATATACCGTATTTGCGCCGACATTATTAAAAATAACTGGAAATTCCGGATATCTGTGATAAGAATTGTGTTAAAATTTAATTTACTATGTGCAAAGATATCTTGCAGAGACGTTAATAAGTGTGTTAAAACTTAATTTACGATGTGCAAAAAAATCTTGCCGAGACGTTAAGAACTGTATTAAAACTTAATTTACGATGTGCAAAAAAAAATCTTGCAGAGGCGTTAAGAACTGTGTTAAAACTTAATTTACGATGTGCAAAAAAATCTTGCAGAAACGTTAAAAATGTCGTTATTTATTTATCTGTGACAATTTATCAGATTCCGCTGACATATTTCAAAAATAAAATTTCGTGCAGCAACCAGAAACGGCTGAAGTATCCTTTTTGTGTGGGAATAAGGATTATTTTCACAATTAACAGAAATACAGAAAAAAAAGTTACATATATAGTTGAACTCCGTATTTTACTACATTTCAATCCGGTAGACGTAAAGGCTTAGAAGTCTTGAAAATTGCAGAAAAATAAATGAACAAAGGAATTTTTATACTCCAGAGCGATAAAAAGTGAGTAGTTATTGCTTCGACACAAAATGACAACAAAAGTATCTAAGCTCTAGAATTGTGAATATATTCAATCTCTGGGTATAAAAAGTTATTCTTTTTACCAAAATTTTTTGGGAAAGTTATTCATTTTACCTTTGTGTGAATTCTCAACTTCCTACTCTATTTAGAAGACTGAATTCTTAATCCTTTCCCAGACATCCCAAAAATGACTAAACGGAGACAGGGTAGGCAGACATGCAAACGATGCATAGTTTAAAATTTTAGAACATTTTTTAAATCATTTTGTGAAAAAGAGAGCTCTCTCCCCTCTCTCTCTTCCCCCCCCCCCAGGCCCGGACTGGCCAGGGTATCCGACTGCCTGTAGACGGGTGGGCCCCCACCCTCGGCGGGCCCTCCCTGCTGAGGGCGGGCCCCCAAACAGAAAAAAGAAAGAATATAAAAAAAAAAGAGTGCTATACTGATAGCACTTAAAAGAAGTTTGACACTTGCAAAATTTTTTGCAGTTGTAATCGCGCCCCAGAAGGCTTCAAAATACTTCATTTTAAATGTAGTTCTCAAACATTTTTGAGAGAGGGTTCCCGAATGAGCAAGGGATTAATTAATATGAATGACGCATGTTAATTAATAGATCAATATTTTATTAATGTATTAATTATCAATCATAATTAATTAATAATAACACCATTCCTCCCCCCATACCCCGAAAGTTAACGCATCCTAATATTTATCGGTTACACAATAACCCGGCCCCCCTTCTCTTAAGACGGGCGGGCCCCCACCCTCCCAGTCCGAGCCTGCCCCCCCCCTCCTTGTTCTACAGCTTTGCACTACCAATATCCTTCGCTATGCACCTTTCTCGCAAGTTCTCGACTTTAGCTCAACAAATTACGTGAACCAGGTTATGCACCTCTCAGTTGCAATTTTAAGAGGTCCAGCTTTTAATAAAAGAAAAATATTCTAATCATTGAAAAGCTGCACTTCCCAGTCTTTAAAACTTCGCTAAACTGATGAAACAAATATCAAAAGCATCCGAAATGCTTTTCTATTATTAGAAAACAGTGTGTTTTTTCGTGATAGGTCTGTTCTTGAAAATGAAATGAAGGAATAAAAACTTGAAATAAGAGAATATTACACTGAAAAAAATTCTAAGAACGTTCTAAAAATTTTACACTGGATTTATGTATTTCATTTTCTTGAGTGCAAGAACTTTTGAAAACCCCCTTCCCCCTTAAAAAAAAAGTAAGAAAATCTGAAATACTTTCAGATTTTAAATACGCACTAAAGTGCTATATATTAAAAGCGTATCATAATCCACGAGTCTTCCAATTTTCTTTCCTTATTCCATAAAGTTGAAAAGTATATCATTATTCATGAGTGTGACGTATTTTTCTTCCTTGTTCCATTACACGCATCTTTGGAATCGAAATCTACATTAAAATCGCCTACTAAAGCTGTTTTACTGTCTTCGCCAAGCATATTCCAACTGTACTTCACGGTTTTAAATACCTATTTGCTGTGCATCATAATCAGGGCTTAATTTCTAGCAAAAGAAGTACCGGAGCCCTAATATTCTCGAACTTATGCTCATATACAGCGGCGTACTGTAAGTCCGAGCTACCCCTTCAGTACGGGGTAGGTAGAACATTCAATTAAAATAATAATTCAAATATTTTTCCGTGTAATAGTATTTGACATATTTTTATTATTTCATGGCACAGTTGGTATATCACTGAAAATGGTAGACGGCCGAAGTGAGAAGGTCACGGGTTCGGGTCCCATCGTGCGGCTGTCGATCTAACGGTCTGGAGTTTTGGTAGGTTTTCTCCAAATGTAACGTGAATACCCGTTAGAATCCCTTAGAAAGTAATCAAGTAATCTTTATGGTGTTATTTTACAAAGTTTTTTATTATTTTATTTTACCCTTAGAAAGTCCTTCTACCAAGGCATCCCCCATCCTCGACAGATCGCCCTAGCGTAGCGTTGCCGTAATCACACAAATAAAGATTTCACAAATGGTTAATAATAAATGATCTGAAATTAGCATGAGGAAATACGAACAATATACAGTAGAAGACCCAAAATCTGCAAATTGGGAGCAGACCTTGTGCAGATTTTAGATTTTTGCAAGTTTTGCGGCAAGGAAATCAGTGGCGCACACAAGGGGGGGGTCCAGACCTCTGGACCCCCCTCCCTTGTCCCCCCCATCGGCTTTGATTTATTTTTTCGATTGATTATTACCCTATATCTATAGTAAATAAAATGATTCCAAAAAAAGGTAGCAATAGTTTCAATTCTAATAAATGAAAAAAGAAATTTTTTTCTCGTTTTCCTCAACTTTTCAAAAACGAACTGAAAGCGAACATAAAACACCATCTTGTTCTCAAAACTGTACAACTATTATTTTGCTTCCTATTGTATTGTGTAGTGTATTCTTAGGGAACTGGATGGGACGAGTTTTGATGAATTCTATCTAATGAAAACGAGTTCTTTCATCACTGATTTTTGTCAATCTGGAACATCCCTAAAAGTTGGACCCCCAGCCAAAAATCCTTTGTGCGTGCCTGAAAGAAATAAAGTAAAAAAACTGTTAAAGTAATGTAGAAGTGATTGAAATAGACAGTAATGTATTGAAATTCTTTTGGTTGCTCCTCTAAAAAAGCCATATTCACTGCAGATACCATTTTCGATCAAAATCATCACTTTGTGATCCTAAATAACATTTATAAATTTTGTTTTGTTTGAAGTAGACTAATATGGCTGAAAAATACTTTAAAGAATGATCAATTGTAGAGTATTATGTATTGGAATTCTTTTCGGTGTCCGGTAAAAATTGTTGTTAAAAAAATTACAATAAATTATATATTACGTACAAACATATAATGGAATATATTTGTTTTATAACTTTAATATCATGTCCGAAAATATTTATCAATAGTAACTTAGTACTGAAAATATTTTATATACTGTAAAATCACTTATTTTCGCGAGGCTTTAATTTTCGAGACTTCCGCGAACCCGTCGTATTTGCGAAAATTAAAGCCTCGCGAAACATTTTCGGTACAAATTTCGATTCTATTCATTTAAAATTCGTGAAATTTTCAGCTCGCGAAATTACCGACATCTTCATTTTCGCGAATGATTTTACAGTATATAAAATATCGGATATTTTTGACATTTTCAAAAATATCATAATATTTAAGATCCCTGCATAAGACCCCCAAAACTTCTAAAATTAATTAAGCTAATTACAATTAGTATTTTTTGTATATATTTAGGAATTGCGTTATTATACAATTACTTTTTAGTTTGTCCATATGTGTACAAATTTATTAAAACAATATTTAAACAAATAAAATAATAAAAATAAAAATTTTAGTTAATTAACTAAATTAGTAATTATCCGTAATCAACATTTTGAGTGTTTATATCCTTTATTATTTATTGACGCTTACAAACTCAAAACGCCTGGAAAACCCTATGAGCGCCTGCAGAATATTTCCCAGGGGAGGGGGGGTGACTACTTCAACGTATGGTTACCATGTTGGTAAGAGCACGCATTACGTAATAACAACTAAAGTGAATGATATGAAATTTGGTCACACGATAGATAGTTCCTCAACGAAAACTATACGAGTCCAATTTTTTAAACATTTTTATTAGATTTTGAGATTTTGTGAAAATTCTCTCAAAATACGTTTATATTTCTTCAAACATCACGTAATAACGACTAATACGAATGATACGAAATTTAGTGATATGATAGGTAGTTGCTAATCTTAATTTATAGGCTTTGAATTTTTAAAATATTTTGATTACATTTTGAGATTTTGCGAAAATCGTTTTAAAATGCTGAAATTTTGTTCCAGCATCACGAAATAAAGACTGCAGGGAATGAAACGTAATTGGGTGACATGATAGGTTGTCACTCAACTGAAATTCTACGCTTCCAATTTTTCAAAAATAATGATTAGATTTTGAGATTTTGCAAAAATTATTTCAATATGCGTAAATATTCGTTCGCTCATCACATAATTACGACTAAAGCGAATGAAATGATATTACTTAGTTACTCTCTAACCTGTAATATTTTAACACTACATGAATATTATAACTTCGCTTTCTTTACTTTGTCAACATACTACATCCATTCTGTGTACTCCTACAATGCTGACGAAAGTTCTTGCTTTTTGGAATTTTGCATTCACTAACCCGTCAAGGACGGGTACTTCAGTTAGTTTTTAATAAATGTTTAGTCCACTGTTTTAACGTATGTTATTGACACACACTTTTAAAGAGCATTGTTATATCCTGTATTTTTGCATTATTTCCAACAACTACGTCCCTTTGTTCAAAGTTCTTTTAAATAAAGGTTTAGTCCTCTGTTTCTAACTATATTATTGACACACATTTTAAAGGTCATTGTTATACTGAGTATTTTTGCATTATTACCAACAATTACGTCCCTTTGTTGAAAGTCATTTTAAATAAAGGTTTAGTCCACTGTTTCAAAGTATATTATTGACACACAATTTTAAAGAGCATTGTTATATCCTGTATTTCGGCATTATTTTCAACAATTACGTCCCTTTGTTCAAAGTTATTTCGAATAAAAGTTTAGTCCTCTGTTTCAAATTATATTATTGACACACATTTTAAAGGGCATTGTTATACTGAGTATTTTTGCCTTATTTCCAACAATTACGCCCTTTTGTTGAAAGTCATTTTAAATAAAGGTTTAGTACACTGTTTCAAAGCACATTATTGATGCAAATTTTTAAAGACAATTGTTATATAGTGTATTTTTGCCTTATTTCCAACAATTAAGTTCCTTCGTTGAAAGTCATTTTAAATAAAAGTTTAGTCCACTGTTTCAAAGTATATAATTGACACACTTTCTTAAAGAGCATTGTTATACCGTGTATTTCTGCCTTATTTCCAACAATTAACGTCCCTTTGTTGAAAGTCATTTTTAATAAATGTTTAGTGCACTGTTTCAAATTATATTATTGACACACATTTTTAAAGACCATTGTTATATCCTATATTTTTGCATTATTACCAACAATTACTCCCCTTTGTTGAAAGTCATTTTAAATAAAGGTTTAGTCCACTCTTTCAAAGTATATTATTGACACTCATTTTTACGAGCATTGTTATATCCTGTATTTTTGCCTTTTTTTCAACAATTATGGCCCTTTGTTGAAAGTCATTTTAAATAAAGGTTTAGAGCACTGTTTCAAAGTATATTATTGACAAACTTTCTTAAAGAGCATTGTTATACTGAGTATTTTTGCATTATTACCAACAATTACTTCTCTTTGTTGAAAGTCATTTTAAATAAAGGTTTAGTGCACTGTTTCAAAGTATATTATTGGCACACATTTTTAAAGATCATTGTTATATGGTGTATTTTTGTCTTATTTCCAACAATTACACCCCTTTGTTAAAAGTCATTTTAAATAAAGATTTTAGTCCACAGTTTCAAAGCATATTATTGACGCACATTTTTGAAGAGCATCGTTATACCGTGTATTTTTGCATTATTTCCAACAATTAACGTCCCTTTGTTGAAAGTCATTTTTAATTAAGGTTTAGCGCACTGTTTTAACGTATATTATTGACACACATTCTTAACGAGCAATGTTATACCGTGCATATTTTAATTGATTCTAACGGTTACGCACCTTTGTTAAAAGCGATTTTTGATAAAGGTATAGTCTAGTGTTCCAAAGTATATTATAGCCACATTTTTAAAAAGCATTATTATACCGTATTTTATAGCATTGATTTAAAAAAATTATGTCTCTTTATTGAAAGTTATTCTACTAATATGATAAATGTAAAAGTTCGCATTTTTGTGTGTTTGAGTATTTTTGACTCAATCACGCAAAAACCGGTGAACAGATTTGCGTAAAATTTGGACTGAAAATAGCTTACGCCCTGTATTAATATGCAGTCTACCTTTTATGCATATAGCATAAATAGTTCTTTGACAGGTACGCTCAAAATAATTCTAATACATTATGTTCTATGTACATCCCTGTAAGTACCATACAAGTTCTCAAACTTTCTCCCCTAATAGAAGCTACACCACACCTGTATTTTATAGGCTACCTTTTATGCATATTTCACAAATAATTCTTTTGCAGGGATACTCATAAGAATTGGATTACGCTCTATGGCATCTCGGTAAATGTTGAACCGATTCTCAAACATTTTTCATGTTCAGAAAGCTACAATGTTCCCGTGTATTATAAGGTACCTTTTTCCATTATATCATATAGTACTTTTGCAGCGACACTCATAAGAAATACATTACGCTCTGAAGGCACCTCTAATACTAAACGGTATATATTGTTAAGAATTTTCGGTTTGTTCTGCCTCCCAGATATTAAAATTATTCTAAAATTCGTACCCTACGAGTTAAATAATTAAATTTTGCTATTTGTTGTATCAAAATCGGTTAACTAGAACGCGACGTACGGAGTTTTTGGGTTTGCCCATTGGTTAACACAGGGTTTTCTAGAAATCTCGAGAAATATTGACGCTAGAGATTTGGTGATTTGACTTATGAAAACTTATTTATGACGCCAAATTTAGCGATATTTCGCCAAAAAGTCGCCAAGCTTGTCGACATTTCGGTCATTTAGTGCGCTTTTACCAATGGGACCAGTAATGCTTGTTTTCCTGCATTAATATTGCGCTGTAGCTTAGTATTACTAATCTCCATTTCCATGACATAATCAAAATTCAAGCTTTATGCGGGTTCTTCGAGAAATAGCCCCTACCAGAATTTTCGCTTAGCTTCTGCGATACATATAAATAGAAACAGGGCAGGCCACAAGAGATAGTTATATTCGAACTCTAATTGAGTTCGATGCATTACTCTGTAAATTGTGCTAATGTATTTTGCTTGTTTATGAGTACAGAGTGTAAATTCTTCATTGCTGAGTCCTGAGGGACTGTTTATGATTTCCTTTGTAAGTTTCCATTGAATTTTTGCCAGTGGAAGTATTTTATTTTTTGTAAGAAATACAGCATCTGTGAAAGCTTCTGCACTGAGAGGAGTATTATAAGCAAGGTACTGGCCATTAGTGTCTGTGAATATTGCACAACTGATTGTTTGACGAAGTTCTAGAAGCAATAAAATTTGTGTTCCATCCTGACAAATGGACCTTTTACTAGAACTTTCTACATGCACTGGACTTTAGAACGACGAACCTAAGAATCGAATCCCGGCGAAGCCAATATCTCTGTAACTATTGAACCGAATCAAAAACTTTTTCTATAATAGAAGTCTTCTATTCCTAGGGGTAAACTAGTTAAAAATTCGTATTCTACGTGCCAAATAAATAAATTTCGTATTTTGTTGCATCAAAATCGGTTACCTAGACCGGGAGATATGGAGTTTTGGGATTCCCCATTGGTTAGCATAAGGTTTTCTAAAATCTCGAGAAATATTGATGTTAGAGTTTAGCTGACGTCACTCTTGGGGTCACCTATTTTTGGCGCCAAACTTGGCGATATTTCGCCAAAAAGTTGCCACGCTTGGCGATATTTCGGATATTTGGCGCGATTTTTCCAATGGGGCCTATAAATTTCATTTTCCTGCATTAATATTGCGTAATAGTCTAATGTTCAAGTGTATTCCTATGACGTAATCAAAATTCGCTCTTTAAGGGGATCCTTCGAGAAATTTCTAATAGCTTCTGCATCCCCTATAAATACGACAGCGTGCTGCCCCGGTTGAGTCAGTCTGTTTTTGATTGCTATGAGAAATAGACGTCCGTTCTGTTGAGAGCATAAGACTCTGTGTTAGCGCTTATAGAAGTAGTAATTTGCAAGTTCTTAAAAGCGCGTTTTTAAGCACTGTGTAAATTCCTCATTGCTTAGTCTTGAGGGACTGTTCCTGCAATCCCTCATAAGATTCCACTATATATTTTACTTGTGGAAGTATTTTATTGGGTGTGAATTACAACATATGTGAAAGCTTCGGTACTGAGCGGACTGTTAGAGCAAACTACTGGCCGTTAGTGCCTTTGAATTTTGTACAGCTAAAAGCAATAAAGTTGGTGTTTCATCCTAACAAGTGGACTCTTTTCTAGAACTTTCTATTTTTTCTAGATTTTAAGTTTCGCCAAAAATAGTCTTTTAATTTTTTCTTAATGTGCAGTTGTATTTGCATCAGATGAGAGTGGTAGATTTCATATTTGATTCATTCCACGTCAGATCAAACAGTGCAGTTCACCACACTAACTCGGATTTTTCTCAAATTTTATATAGATGATTTATAGGCTAAGACATCAACAAATCTTAATTTTGAAGGTTCTACGATAATTAATTACTGAGAAATTAATTATGCAAATTTTTAAGTTTTCTGCAAGATGCGCCAACTTTTTTCTCAATTCCTGAAATAACTCCTTACTTGTAAAAGTTACTGAAGTGAAAATTTGTTTCTAGGAGTAACTTTTTACGCTGATTCCAAAAATGTTATCGAAATTTGCGTATCTTCTATAGTTTATACATGAGCACTGCATTTGCTAAAAAACATCATGAATTTTTCTCGGCATGTCTGATCACAGACGCATGTTTTAAATTTTTATATGTTGTTAAGATGGAATAATCCTACATCCCAAAATAATTTCATCTTGGCTTTCTGCTCAGGAGCAGAGAAAAAAATGCATGTTTGTTCCTATATATGAGGATTTTTATATGCAATATTTATACTGAAGATGAGAAAATTCAGAAGCGTTAGTCAATTTTCCTATGTCTTTTAAATTGATATCTGAAGTTTTAACTACTACTCCGGGCATTTTCAAAAACTAGAAAATATATCAAAGTGCTTGCATTGGAAAACGTAAAACAAACAAACAACAAAAGATGCATGTAAAACAATGTTAAATTAAAAATAATTCTAAGTTAAAATTTAGAATTATTTTTAATTTAACCCTGTTGTTTTTGGCAGTCATCGATCAGCCAATAAATCTTTGGAATTCTGTATGATATTGAACTCAAAAGAAAGAACAATGTTTAATAAAACATATATATGTATATATATATATTAGGTCTACCGGAATGTTCTATCTGTTTCCTGTATGTCAATATTTTGCCTAGCCAAAACTACTGAAGCTAATAACACGAAATTTAGCACGAGTGGGATTTTATAGCGTAGGTGCTAGATTAGAGAGTATTTTCCAAAATTCGTAACTTATGGAGGATAAAGGCCCAAAATGTTCTTTTCACATATTCTACGGGATCTCAAAGAAGAAAAGAGATATCGATAAAATTCATGCTGTAAAATACACAACACTCAAGAATGCCTAAAAATCGATTTCAGAGGAATATAATCCTCCTAGGAGGATAGACGTAAAAGTTTGCCGTGAATAACTGGTTACATGACCAGTCAAATGTGCAATTTGACAATGTGCCTGACATTTCTATGCTAGTTGTTGTAACAATAAAAATTTAATACAGTATACAGTAAAGCCTATTTCAAATTGCTGTATCCATAAAACTAGCGAAAGCACAATTTTGTTCGCATTCTGTTAAAGGTAAATAAGTACTGTAACTTACAGGAATTCTATTCTTTCAAAAAACTTTGTTCCTCCTATTGACTTGAATGTCATACATAATTCCAAAGATTTATTGGCTGATGGATGATTGCCAAAAACAACAGGGTTAAATTAAAAGTAATTCAAAATGTTAACTTTAGAATTTTTTTAAATTTTACACTGTGTGTGACATGCATTTTTTTGTTGTTTGTTTGTTTTACGTTTTCCGATACAAGCACTTTTATGTATTTTCTAGTTTTTGCAAATGCCTGGAGTAGTAGTTAAATTTCTGATATCAATTTAAAAGACATAATAAAATTGACTACCGCTTCTGAATTTGTTCATGTTCAGTATAAATGTTGCATATGAAAATCCTCATATATAGGTACATGCATACAATTTTTTTTCTCTGCTCCTGAGCAGAAAGCCAAGATGAAATTATTTTGGGATGTAGGATTATTCCATCTTAACAACATATAAAAATTTAAAACATGTGTCTGTGAGCAGACATGTCGAAAAAAATTCATGATTTTTTTTAGAAAATGCAGTGCTCATGCATAAACTATAGAAGATACGCAAATTTCGATAACATTTTTGGAATCAGCGTAAAAAGTTACTCCTAGAAACAAATTTTCACTTCAGTAACTTTTACAGATAAGGCGTTATTTAAGGAATTGAGGAAAAAATTGGCGCATCTTGCAGAAAACTTAAAAATTTGCATAATTAATTTCTCGGTAATTAATTATCGTAGAACCTTCAAAATTGAGATTTGCTCATGTCTTAACCTATACATCCTCTATATAAAATTTGAGGAAAATCTAAGTTGGTGTGGTGAACTTTCTCCAGTTTTGTGTTTGATTTGACGTGGAATGACCCTGGGGAGCTTCGTATGACCCCCTGGGCCTGTAAGATTAAAAGGTTAAGTTTGGTGTCAAAGCATTCGAAATTGTATGCAACGATGGGAGTTCCTAATGGGGGGTCGAGAATCAATAAAAACGCGCTCCGATGGATAGTTTCCGAGATATACGTTAATTAATTATGGTAATTAGACTAATTACACATGATTGAGGCTTAAAAGGACTGCAAACATGTAGAAATTGGCTCTGGGATGGTTTCCAGGCTTTGGAGATGCCGACGGAAGAGGCTAGTGTTTAAAATGCCCAAATTGAAAATATAGGGGAGCTTCGTATGACCCCCTGGGCCTGTAAGATTAAAAGGTTAAGTTTGGTGTCAAAGCATTCGAAATTTTAAGTATCGATGGGGTGTTGAGCCTGGGGAGGGGGGGTCGAGAATCAATAAAAATGCGCTCTGGTGGATAGTTTCCGGGATATACACGCTCCAAAAAAAGTATTCGAGCAAGAGAGAAATTTCCTACGTTGGTTTCTTATAATTAAAAATTATTTATCATAGAATATGAATTAGGATATGCATAAATATGACTTTCCATATTTCTATCAAGTTGTGCGTTTTTAAAAAACTCAATTATTATTCGCAAATCTAAAATAGGAAATTTCTCTCTTGCTCGAATACTTTTTTTGGAGGGTGTACGTTAATTAATTATGGTAATTAGACTAATAAACCATGAAGCTGCTTTTTCCGCGATCCGGCATCGTCATCAACGGAGAGAAAGCAGTAGCAAAAGCATCACAAGCTGGTATTGATCTCAGGATTTTCTTATCACCGGCCTGTATTTTTTACCTTTATCGAATTCGAGATTTCACTGAAATGAAAATGGGAATATCGGATATTTGATGTTGAAATAAAACCGATATGTCGATATTTATCGATTTTTGGCCCAGTCCTACTGATGGGCTGCTGCCCCTCCCCAAAATGGGACCCTTTACTTAGCTTACAATTGAACTTTATCTTTAAATTTGATACCCAGCCCACCCCGAAATAAAATCCTGGCTACGCCACTGCTTTAGACCCTATTTTGTATTTCTCTGAATTACGAAAGAAAATAAAATCATTCCCCTTAAACGACAAACAAGGTAAAAAAAAATATCTTAAACGAAATCTGCAGCAATAAAGCGAAATGTTATTTTGCTTACTACAAAGTCCTTTTGTGGGAGCGCTTAATACCGCCCCTGTATCCTTCATTAAAAGTGACAAGCACAATCCTAACTTTATTTCATTCTATTTCCCTTCACATGAAAACCTGCCAACCATGTAAACTTAATGTGTCCGTTTTTTTTTTTTTTTTTTTTTTGAGAGTGGGGGCAGGGGGACATATATTGAAGTTAAAAGTAGAAAAGGGATGTTTCATTAAATTTTAAACAAATATTAAACCAGCCAGACAAGTTGGAAGGAGGAAGTCCCCCCCCCCCCGAGGGAAAAAGGTTTAAACAACTTTGAGACACCCCCTGCTCTTCCACGAGCATTGGCGTAAATTGGCATGTAATATTTGGATGGGGTGACAAAATGTTTCCGATTGTAGAAAATATCATTATTAAATAGCTCTGATACTTGAATTTTCTTAATTTTTTTTTCAGGGGGGGGGGGGATTGACCCCTCTTGCCCTTAGGAAGTAACGCCTATGCCCCCCGCCAAAAGCAAACGATGTTCGACCCACTCCACACCCACAGACAGATAAAACTTTAAATCCGACCACCAACCAAGAAATGAAACACCAAAGATTCGAAAAAAAACTCCAATTAAATGAAACATCCTTTCAACTCTTTTCGACTCCTTTCGACTCTGAGTCGATAGAAGATTCGAAAAAAAACTCCAATTAAATGAAACATCCTTTCAACTCTTTTCGACTCTGAGTCGATAGAAGATTCGAAAAACTAACAAATCTCAACGATCGCATATACAATCACTGAAACATTTGAGATTCTACTGAGTTGAGATTCATCGTATACAATCACCGAAACAGAGCGAAACACTGAATCAATAAAGATTCGTTGCTGCACCAACTCACCCACACCCACTCATTTGCTGTTTCAAATCATCTATCGACAGAGTCGTAAAGAGTTGAAAGAGTAAGGGAAAATCTCTGGGAACGGCAAAGGGAAAATAAGTTTTCCTTCCCTTCGCACTTGGAATGTATTTCCCCACAGTTGAGGGCTTGAGATTCGAATCAGTAGATCGTGAGTGTAAAGACTGAGCCACTCAGTACCAAGATTCGAATCACTGATTCGACTCATCGAATCATTGGCCATCTCTAATGCAAAAGATGTTTTTCCCCTTTTGTGGTTAGAACATAAGCAGTCAATTTCGCTGGCGACTTTGATGCTTGTTGCTTGGTCTACTTTTGTAAGCAAGCTCAACAGTGAGGAAAAAATATAATAAACATCAAGGGGGAAAATTTTAAATAAAATACACTGGAACCCCGATTTTACGTAACCCGTTTCGCACGTTATTTTTTGTCGGTCCCGAGAAATTCCTATTCCGATAATGTTGAAAATACCTCGATTCTACATCATTTACTCTTAATGTTTCCCGCTTGGTACGTCATGCTAGACGAATTACCTTCAGAAATTTTGTCTTCTTTCACCCATAAAAAAAAAAAAAAAAATCAGAAGAACAAAAATACTTTCCATATGTTCAACTAGTTGTTTGTTACCAAAACCAGTTCTTCCACTCACCCCCTCCCTGTGAATGTGTGTCTTCTATTGTGTGTCGTGACGAATGGACCCGTCCACCCACAATAACTTGGGTTGGGTTCAACTCAACCCACAGTGGAATGGACTGCCCCTCGTAAAGTCGCTACCTGCTCCCCTTTCTTGTTCTCAGAATTAGCGCAGTACCACCGAGGAAAAATTGTCTGCCGTTAGCTATCTCCTACTCCCGTGAATCAAAAGTAGGATGTCGAAAAGAAAATGTTCCTCCATGGCCGAAAAGGCAGAAATAATTGAAAAAGCCAGAGTTTTCAAAGGAAGTAAAGTTGATCTCGCAAAGTCACTCGGTATCACATATTCTACGTTACAAGGCATCCTAAAACAAGAGGTCTCAGTGGAATTAAACTCTGAAAAACTGGGAAATTTTTCAAAAAAAAAGAAAAATATTGAAAACCTCTCCTTTTGAGGAACTTGAAAAGATTTTGTATGAGTGGTTCAAACAAGCCGTACAGCCAAGATTCCAATCAATGGCTCAATTTTGAAAGAAAAGGCGCTTGAAATTTCTTCTCGTCTTGAAATACAGAATTTTACGGCATTCAATGGTTGGATCGACCGATTCAAAAAGAGGCATAATTTATCGTACAGGTTTATTTGTGGTGAGGCAAATGGAGTAAATACTGCTGTCGTTGAGGAGAGGATGGAAAAAACATTACCTTCTATTGTGTGTAATTATTCACCAAATTACATCTTTAATGCCGATGAAACCGGACTGTTTTTTAATCTATTCCCAGATAGAACATACACGGTGAAAGGAGAAAACTGTCACGGTGGGAAGCTATCAAAAGTGCGATTAAGTGTTTTGTTATGTACCAATGTGGATGGAACTGAGAAACTAACACCATTTGTGATTGGTAAATCCAAGAAGCCCCGATGCTTCAAAAATGTTATATGTTTGCCAACAGATTACAATGCCAACCAAAAAGCTTGGATGACGCAAAATCTTTTTGAAGATTTCGTAAGAAAATTGGATATGAAAATGTGCTGACAAAAGCGAAAAATAATTTTATTCGTGGATCAGTGCACTGCTCATGTTAATCTAAACTTAAAGAACGTGCATATGGAATTTTTCCCACCCAACTGTACCAGCTTACTTCAGCCTTGTGACTTGGGAATAATTCGATCCTTCAAAATGCATTATAAGAAGCAACTGGTAAGAAAAGCTCTTTCTGGACTTCATTCTGGTGAACTTCAGGATGCTTGGAAAACGAAAATAAACGTGCTAGAAGCTCTTCATTTGATCTCATCAGCGTGGAATAGTGTCGATAAAAAATGCATTTCAAATGCTTTTTTGAAGGGAGGATTTTCCAAATCTCACGTCGATGGTGAATCTCACGTGGGCTCTTCTGGTCTTCCATAGTGCCACCAGAAGAGCCCACTATGGAAGACTATAATAAAGAGGATGAATTTAAACTTGAATTTAAATTTGAATTTGAAGACATCAATTTTGACGAGTACATTGATTGTGATAAGGATGTTACCGCTGCTACAGACATTCAGAGTATTTCCTATTTGATTTCGCAGTATGAAAGTGAGGATGATATTGATGAAGACTCAGATAGAGAAGATCCAGAAGAAATCATGCCTTCTTCGGCAGAGGACATTGCGAGTTTAAATACCTTAAAGAAATTTTTAACCGGACATGAAAATCAAGAAACAAATTTGCAAAAACTTGTATGTATTGAAAAAAGTATATGTGAAATTAAACTTGAAAGGAAAAAGAAGTCAAAAATAACAGATTTTTTTAAATAATATGGCATTGGTTTTGGTAAGTTTTTTTGTGTGTTTGTTTTCTTTAATTTTTTTTTCTATTGGACCCCGATTATACGTTTTCCAGTTTCGTACCACTGGTCCCATGAAAATCGTAAAATCGAGGTTCCACTGTATAATGAAAAATTGGAGGTGTTGGCCATAAAGCCCAGTGAGAAAATATAAGCTTGAGAAATAACCAATCGAGAGTTAGGAAGAACAAAAGAGTTGGCAACTGGACGGTAAAGAAGAATTGGAAGTTGCAGAGTGGTTAAGCTAATTATTTACAAGATTAGGAGAATGTAAGGAGGAAAGAAGTGCAAGCAAAACCACGTTGCAGATTTTTTTTTTGTCTTCCAAGAAATTTTTAGCTAGTGCCTCCAGTTTGGATCTTTTGTGAAAAAGTTATATTTTGAAAGTTTTGTGAAATAAAATTGATAAGTGTTCAACTCTTCTCTGCACCAGACTACAGGTAAATACTTATTACCATAAATTTAAATGATTGAGTGACATTAGATGTGTTTATAAATTTTTATGATATAAATTAAGAAAGGTAATTTACCTATAGTCGAATAATTTAAAAGTAAAAATTTAATTTGCTTAAAAAATTTGTTCTATTGTGTAAATGTTTAGATAGGCATGTAAACCAAAAATGCAGTGAATGAAAATCTTTATGCTTAATAAATGTTTGTTTTGTATTTACTAGGGACCAAGGCCCTCTAGACTCACTATGCTTGCTTTTCATATGAGGCATTCGGTCCCTAATGAGGCTTATTCGTAAAAAAGACAGACAAAAACCCAAACAGATTTCAACAGACAAAACCCAGATGGATCAGATAGAATGTTACTGAGCTAAAAATTGCTTGGTTCTTGCATGTTCCTTGGCACACAAAAATTTAAATTTCACACTATTTTTAATCATGTAAAACCTATGGAGTATCTCGAGTCTTTGCCACGTCATACATTTTTCATAATTTGGCTTCTTATGTATATGTATAGTTAATAATTAGTTCTAAGAATAAAGTCCTTCATATGTTTTCTTTGATAAAAACTACAGAACAGCTGGAATAGCTTGCCACCAATGGCAGCTTCATTATTTGGCGAATTACATATGCTCATAAACGATAATTACTGCTCATGTAATGTTACCAGGAAAAGCATTATCCATATATTCATATAGATAATCCTTTGCGGATTGGCATATTTAGCACCACAAAATATATACTCTCGTCGCATTGCAAATATCTAACCTGTACTATAACTTGTATAATGGCATAGTTAATGGCGCCAAATATTTCTACTGGTAGCAAATACCCAAGCTGGACCTAACCGGCATTACTATAATCTGCATTTTAATAAATTTATAATTTCCAAGATACTGGGTGCTAACATTCAGAACATGCGGTTTAGATTCACCCTCTTGGAGAGATAGTCTTTTGCCAGATCGCACCTGATGCCAAAATGGCACTTTTTAAATCAGTTACAATTACTTATTCTGTTTTGGAAAAACGAATAATCGGCAATTCTCCTGTTATCTAAGAGAACTTATTTATTTTTTCACATACCTTTTAATTTTAATTCTACTTCATATTTGTCACTTTTAGGTGATTCTACATACTTGGAATTGCTTTGTGGTAAAATCATGAATGATTTTATGCTAGTGAAAATTGCCAAATCTGGTAACCATTATGCTTATATTTTCAGTTTTTTATTAGTATCTACTAAAATAATTCGAATTTTGAAATAGACATCAGTTTATCGGCTTCCTCGGAATTTTCCGAATCTGTGGACACCTTCTTCGAAACTCAAATCCCCATGGTTTCGGAGGAGATAGCAGAACAAACTTTTGGCAGTGGTGGCGGCAGCAACCGTTACTTTTTTTAGAATAGAGAGATTCTAAATCTATTATTCCATTCTCATCTTACTACACCTAATTATTGCAGAAATTCACAACGCTTTTAGTACTTTTATTCTACAGTTAATTGAAACATATTAAAATCTCTTAAGAGCTAAGATTTAAAAGTTGGGGCAATGTAGCACTGTATTTAGGAGTGACTTAGCCATTGAAATTCTTTTGGGTGGTCTGGTAAATAAACTCTCCTGTAGATTGGAACCAAAAATCAGGATGCACAACTAGATGTTACAAAATTTCAACATTTTACAGCAAATAGTTTCTCAGACAGGAGAGTTAAATACATACAAATGTATACCAAAAGTCACTAAGCTTGGCGTAATTTTTGTGGAAGGCATGTGACTGTGGTCAGACCATTACCTAACTATATGGTGGGGTGGTATTGTGCTTGAAATGGATGAATGTCTCTAAAACTGCCATTGACAGTAATGTGTTGAAATTCTTTTGAGTGTTCCTGTAGCAGAACTATAAGTGATACAGATACTATTTTCAATGAAGCGATTCATTTTGTAACCCTTAACAACATATATCACTTCTAAGTCGTTTGAAATAGCCTAATACATCTAAAATACACTTCATACAAAAGTCATTTGGGTACCCTAAATAAATTATTTATTCGATTGCAATCAAAAGATGCACAGTTAGATGTTACAATAGTTCTAAATACAAAATTTAAGCATTCTACAGTTAAAAGTTTTTGCGTTATGCTAATTACAAAATTATTTTTGGCATCAAATTTTGACCGTAGTGTGTTAGAAATCTTTTGAGTGTTCCTGTAGCAGAACTATAAACAATACAGACACTATTTTAGATGGAGATATTCATTTTGTAACCCTTTAACAACATATATCACTTCTGAGTCATTTGAAATAGCCTAAACGCCTCTAAAATACGCTTTAATGAATTTCTGCCCATAGAGCGTAATGTATTTAAAATCTTTTGGGTGGCCCTGTAGATAAACAATCGAGTCTATTGGGACCAAAAGGAGAGGTGCACAACTAGATGTTACAGCAATCCTAAATATATAGCTTCAACTTTCTACAACCAATTGTTTTTGAGATATGCAAGTTACATATGTACATATGTACAGACAGCATGGAAAAACTGGTCAAAATAGATTCGCAGTCTGTCAAAATGGGTTGTACATGCATTTATATAAATGTGCATGCTAGCATACGATGAGATACATTGTAAAAATTCTTAAAAGTAAATTTAGAGGTTGCCAAAATCGTTTCCCCCCCCCCCTCTCAAAATCTGGCTCCCAAAATTTTTTGCGGTCACACATTACTTCTTTATACTCTGTACAATGAAGTAAAAATGTAATGATTTCCACAAAATCCTAAAATTCGCTCAAGCCATGGTCCCAAGGTGTGTGTGGATTTCTGGCTCTCGACTGTATTAATGCCTATGTCATTTTATCTCTCACTCCCTTTATTGAAAATTGTCCCAAAAATGTGTCCCCCCCCCAAAAAAAAAACATAAAAATGCGACAATTTTACATATATTTAAATACTATTAGTTCACAACAGCTTTAATCTATTGTTACAATATTTTGTAAGCTGCAGAATATGCATCACGTGTATTTTTCTACAAATAGGTTGTTACAAACATAAATATTTTAACATAGGTTTACCAGGCAAAATATACGAAAGATGAGAGATAAAATGACATAGTCAATTAATATCTTTTTAAGATGGCAATAATGAAACTAAAAAATTAGGGGGGTTCAGGGGGTCCCCCCCCCCTGATGAGGCTCGAACAGGCGAGTTTTATTTAATTTTTAAATAATTAAGGCATTCATTAATTTATTAATTGTTTTACATTAATTTTTGGATTTTCTTTCTTAGTTTTGGAAACATTAAAGTTTCATTTTTTACGTATTGGCATCATTTAGAGAGCTTCTCTCGCTTTGCCATGATAGTAGCAGGATGGTACCCGAAGTAGATTTTTGCAACACCATTAGTAAAATCCTGCTAGTTTTGTTTTTTATATTTACAATTTGCTGTGTGTAGCTTCTGATGAGAGTTGCAGCAATTGTAAATATTTCTTATTCCAATCCATAAGTGATATTGATTCTTGTGATTTGGTTTAATTCTTATGTGACTGGCCTATTGTTTTGCTGATTTGTAGGGATATGATATGTTTTGGTCATCAGATTATTATACTTTATATATATATTATATATATACAGGGGTTGCGCTGGCTTTTTTAAAAGTTTAGCCAGTCCATTTGCCAGATTAGATTTTGCTGGACAGTGTTAAGAAATGCAATTGCCAAATCATATTTTCTTTCTCCAAACCAATTTTATTATTGCAGTTTGCGACGTTGGCAATCGACAATGCGACCCCTGTATATATATATATATACACACACATTTCTGGGTTAATTATCCAAATATTTTCCTCAGTAATTATTAAGATTCGTGTTACGGTTTTTGTATTATTGTCTCCCTCCTTTAAATGTGTCATGTGCATTAAGAAGAAAGAAAAGAGTCAAATTTTATATGATTTTATACAGATAATATTTTAATAAAATTTTCAACAGTTAAACACTTTGAAAACAAAAAGTGGAACCACTTTATGCCAAAATTCTGTTTTGGCATTAAAACTTTTCTGTACACACACATATAGTAACTTTTTACTGTACATCATCCAATTGCTAAATATCAAAATTACTTTATGTTTTTGACACAGTTTCACAAAGTGGAAATAATTTATATATATCATTTTTTTTTCTTTATAATTCGTAAACTAAAATAAATCTGCATGCCAACAAAAGTAAAGGTATGTTTTTTAAAATTTTAAAATAAAACAGTAAGGAATCAAAACCAATTAAACCCATAATTAAAAAAAGAAAAAAATGTACAGTAACGTCCAAACACAGAACCTGAGGACTTAAAACATTAAAACAAATGTATAGTGATGATGAAGACAGGTGGATAAAACGAATATGGCTTTTTTATCACCAGTAATGTACACCATGTGTCCATTATCACACATCACACATGTACAATTTACTGTTGAATATTCTAAAAAATGCAGATTTCAATGCAAGTTAAATATGGTGATTTCTCTTCAGGAAGGGGATGAATCTTGTAAATGCAAAAAATGTTGACGGTGAATTAACATAATATACATAGCAGAAATGGCAGTTTTGTAGGAGCGCCATGATGAATTCAGATTTATGAAATTACGACTCCATATGAATACCAAGGTCCAGCCTTTACCGAGTCTGTCAGCTTTTTTCTTCGCACTGTTTCCACATGAGTTCCAGTTCATTATATAACTAGCAAATGTTGAAAAGAATAATAAGTATCATTTAACATGCAACACAAAATTCAAATATGCTTTTTAAAATAAAACTAAAACTAAAACACTGAAAACATTCATTGAAAAACTGAAAAGTATTTTTTACTCAAAACATTTAGTCACAATTTGAAAAAGAAGTTTGAATACACTGACTTTAAAAGCAACTTCAGTTTATAGAAAATCTCACATATAAGGATACTGAGTCTCAAAATAATTAGCTTTACAGGGTGGCTACAGAAACTGAGAAAAAAAGTTCCCTGATTTTTCCCTGATTTCCCTGACTATCTTTATCAAATTTCCAGAACTAATTACATACATACCATAATCTTTCATGGAAATCACCATTGTGTATCATGCACCAACAGGTGAATGCTTCATATAGGGAAATAAATAATAGAAAACCACAAAAATGCTTAATATTAATAAAATTGTAGTTCAGTTTCAGAAATCCAAATATAAAATTTAGTTGAACACTAAAAGACAATATATAGCAGAAAGTTTCCTCGTTTTATAAAGATAGTATTCAATTTTAAGCGTAAGGATGACTGATCAAAATAAAATGGCCACCTAGTCAACTTATTTTATTTCAATCAATATATCGTTTCAAATTAAAAAAAAATATGTAAAAAGGCTTAAAAATGAGCACTATCTATAAAAAAAAATAGTCTTGCGTGGGAGCTTAGCTGGCATCACTCAAATGTCCCATCACTTTAAAAAACACAATGGCGCAGTAGAAGACTAAATCATCTTTTACCATTCATTTTACCTATGACTTTATTCAGGAAGCAATTCACATGCGAAATTGATTCACATGCCGATATGATTCGCACATCCGGCTTCTTGTATGATCCACATCTTAGAACGAGTCCGAATACATGCACTTTTTCGGATTCGTATAGTGATAGAGCTTATATCACTTGAGTCTCGGATTCATATTTCTATGTTCTCTTATGATCTGTATTCTGATTTCGGATTCGTAAAATCTCTGTATCTGTGCATCAGTTGAGTATCGTGTGATCCATAACGGAGCCGCGCATCAGATTGACAATTAAAAATGATCTAGTTCACTAGGCAAAAAAGAAAGTTCCCTGATTTATAAATTTTTTTGCAAAATTCCCTGATATTTCCATGATTTTTCCAGATTGATAAAGTACCCTGATTTTTCCATGATTTCCCTGATCTGTCGACACCCTGCTTTATTGCACGTTATCAAAAAATAAATAGTCAGTGTTATTATTATTATTACTGTTGTAAGCACACGCAGAATAATGTACTCTGAATATTAATTAACAGAGTCAACTCAAAACTTCATCCTAATCCTTTTTAATACAAAAATTAGTCACTGAGGGGAGGGGGAGAAATTATCCAGGTAAAAAGTTTCAAATTGAAACTAATAATAGAAACAGAGATGCAATAGAATTTACGGCAATCAGGGGCAAAACTTTTATTTTAGCACCCCTTTCTTTGGAATTATAGAATTTTAGGTCTCTCTTAAACATGGCGTCCGGAGCATGTGTCTTGATTGACCCCCTCTAGTTGTAACCATGAATAGAAAAACTTAATTTAAAAATATCTTGGTATTATAATCCCCATACAAAAACCCTTAATGGATTAAAAGTTTGTGACGCAGCATTTTACTTTATGGCTATATGACTTTTAAATATGGGTCCTAAAAATAATGATATCTAATTTTCAGTGATGCCCTGGTGTGACTTTATAATATTTGTTTTTAAATTCCAATACAATTACTCTTATTTTATTTTCTAAAGAAGATTAACACATACAAGCAATGCTTTTATATATCAAATACACTGTCAAATACATCACACTTTCACTGAGCCTATATTATGTATTCAAATGAATTTATTTCAATAATTTATATTTTGTGTCAAGCTTTCCCAAAAGGGAAAGTAAAATTTACATAAATGTTTACTTTGTGTCATAGTATCAAAAACTAAGTGAAATGTATACAAATAAATAGTATGTTACAAAGAAAATATTTCTGCTTGCCCATTTGGATAGTGTGATGCAAAAGATAAATTATTGAAATAAATTCATTTGAATACATAATATAGGTTCAGTGAAAGTATGATATATTTGACAGTGTATTTGAAAACTAAAAGCATTGCTTGAATGTGTAAATCTTCTCCAGAAAATAAAACAAGAGTAACTGTAATGGAATTTAAAAACAAATCTTTAAAAATCACAGCAGGGCGTCTCTCAAAATTGGATATCATTATTTTTAAGACCCATATTCAGTTCAGTCATACAGCTATGAAGTAAAATGCTGTGACACAAACTTTTAACCTGTTAAGGCTTTTTGTATGGGGTGTCATTATTAAAACAAGTCAAATTTTTCATTTGTAGCTCGATATGGAATGAAAGCAATAAAAATCTGTGTCATTTCATGAATTATAAACAAAAATTTAAGCTTTTAATGCTTAGAAAATTAATTATTATTATTTTATTTTTTTTCGTGACAAAGGCAAAATGTAACTTTTTTTCATTTGCCTCTGTTTTTTTTTTGGTGTGTGTAGTTCTGAATTTTTTTTACCTATAGTTGATCTCTAGCATCACCGTAAATGAAAAACTACTAATGCTTTGAATAAAATATTTTTTTCTTGTGGGGGGGGGGGGAGAAATCAAACCCTCCTGTCCCCTGGAGGGGGGGGGGGCTACAGCCTTGTGTTTTTAGTAATATGGAATACAACTAATATGGTATGATTAATTAAAGAAACACGTTCCATCTCAGAACCACAACTAATTCACATGGCTTTGTCTGTTAAATTTTGCAATGCTTTTGATATGGGAAAAGAAAAAAATAATAAAATTAAGAGTAGTACCTTTTTTCTGACAAGATTAGGATCATTATTGATTTTGATGATATTGTAGTATAATGTCTAATAAATAAAATGGTTAAGTACTTCATCCCAGTGGGCGTTACTTTTTAGAAATAATACTTTTTAGAAAGATATTTTTGGAAATTCAGCACTAATTTTAAATATAACGTTTTCACTATTTCAATGTAAAAGAAAAAAGAAAAAATGCTGCTTATGAATATTGGAAGATGCAATCCTGATTTTTATTAGTCAAATAACAAATTAGATTTTGATTGAAATAAAAATTAACAAATTTGTTAAAACGCACATACAAGAATAAGATCTTCGTTTATTATTTCTTCAGTATTCAATGGAACTTTAGAACAGATCTTGTTGAAATTATTTAAGCAAAAACTAGTTATTTTTTTCCCCTTTTTAAGTCTGTAAAAACATAAGTATTACATTTCATAAATTAGATTTACATTATAAATGATATTATTTTAAAGGTAATATATATTTAAGAAAACAGAACAGACTAAAATAATTTAGACATTTTTAAATGTTCTAGAGATGTAAAAAGAGAAAAAGAGCAAGAATGAAAATTTAGGTTACAGCGAGGACAGAACCCTGAAACTATGGCTTCATAATCTCTTGCTCTACAGTGATGCCATTATTGCTCTACAGTGATGCCATTCACGATCACTTTTGCAATAAGTTTTAAACAAATCCTTCTTTTCATGTTTTTACCATTTATTTACTTTGATGGTAAAGTATTGAAAAATCTGTTTCATCTATGCCTTCTAAATCGTTTACTTTCTCTTCACACATAAATCTCGCAAATCCATCAATAAATTCTAAAATTTCAGCTGATCAGCCTGTAATCAGCTGGTAGAATGTTTCATGAATACCACCGTTAGAATCTTAGTTTTTAATCTGTAATTAAATGTTTTAAGCATAAATTGTATATTTTTCTTACTCTACCATTTGATATAAAAATTGTATTTTTTATTCCCACCAGAAACAAGTTTATTAATGCTTATTGTATAAAATCATAAACTGGCTGCCTGGAAGAAAAAGCATGCCATATTCTTCCTCCCAAACTGTGTTTACCTAATCACGACTGAGTTGAGCTTGTTTTAGTGTTATTATGCGGGAGTTAAGTAGTCTCCTCTTTAAACTGGATTTAATTAAAAAATGAGTTTTCCTAAATAAACCTGAGACGTCAGTTGCCGATTTCTGCCCCAATTAAAATCATATATTAATTTTTTTTTAATTGTCAGGGAAGATTACGAGATAAAAAGTGGACACGAAAGAACGGTTGTTTCTAGCCGTATATATAAGAGTGTGGAAGTTTGTTGATGGTTGGTGCAGGCAGCATTACTCGTAGAACTGTCATTCTCCATGAACAGTAACTAGATAAACTAAGTCATCAGAAATAATTTAAAAAAAAAAAACATAAAACTGTTTCTACAAGAAAAAGTTCAAAGTTTAAATTTAAATGTGTTTCTCCTTTTCCCCTTGAAGTCCCAAGTGACAAAAGAAGTCTACATTTTTTAATCCAATCCTTTTGTCAAAATTTCACATGTAAAGCATATCTGAATAAAACATACTTTTTGGAAGATAACACAACTATACAACGTTTAAGAAAATTTTTGAATTAGTTTGCTAAAAATCTTAATGTTTAACATGCAGCATCATTTTTTAACAGCCAGGAAATGAAATTCAGTAAATTCTGCAAAGACAGCCCAATTTCAGATTGCTTGTTACAAAAATAGAATTTCTAGGTAAGGTATAAAATAAGTAACATGTAACAGTCATCAATTAATATATGTAGTTAGCTTATTAAAATGGGCACTCCAATTAACGGATTTCCCACCCAGAAGTTACTTTCTGGAGTAACCAATTCCCAAAATCTTTTCCAGTAATAAAACATACAAATGCTCAAATTCAACATAAAAATGCACAATAATAAGAAGGTTAATATCTTTCACTTGCTGCTGAAACACCACAGGAGTTGGCAGTGTTGAGTGATTCCTGGGAAATCCTAGAGTAGAAGGACAAATAACAAGGCCAGAAATAAACTATAGGTCATCAAACTTGCACCTATTTGGCTTTATTTCTATAGTGCGGATTTAGCTTCATTGGGTAATGACTAAAAATGTATTGTGCATTAGTGAAACCAGACTTGTTTAACAAACCTTTTGGAAGATGTAAAACTTCAGGTTTGTGAACCCCTGCTATAATGGACCCTTAAAAACAGATAAAAATCGTATGCTTTTGACTATTAGCAGGGATACACTAGTATGCTAATAGCTATTTTACCCATTTAATCAAAAAAGGACCAATATATCTTCAAATCTTTCCTATTTTTATAAGAGCTTAACAGTACTTGTAAACAAGCTCTGATTATAGCATGGCACTTCGGGCACGTATCATGAGCACATATGCAGAAATAGGCTAAAATATTGAGTTTAGAGAGATATATAGGGGTACAAATATTGAGCCAGCTAAATATAGCGGCACAAAATTTGAAAAGTGCCCTGGGTACAAAAGTGTTTTAGCCAGGTCCTGCTTGTAAACCCACATTTATGTACATCTGTGTTAAACTTTAAATAATGTTTACTTAGTACTATTATTAAAAAGGATCCAGAAAATTCAGCAAGGGATCCCATATATGTATTCCTTTGAGTCACAAAAATGCAAAACTTTTTTAACGAGATTGACCCCCTACATCAGTCTTCAAGAGTTAGAGCACACCTCCCTTTTAAGTGGCATGAGTCACAATTTTCTTCCTTTGGGAAGGAAAGGAATAAAAAAATAAATAAATAAAACCATTAAAAAGATCCGCATACATACTTAGCAACAACATCTCTGTATTGATTATGTGTTACTAACATTTAACTGTGTTTGGCAATGGTATTTAGTACAAAAGAAATTCAAATTTTACACAAATGAAATGCATGTACATTTTTGAGGGTTGCCACTCAACTAATTTTTACATAATTTGTTTATAAAATTCCAGACTAGGTTGTTGTGACATACAATTCAGAAGTGCCATAGATCATCATTAATATTTGCACACATAGGTCAAATCACGTTTGACTCATTCCAGATTTATGGCAATCAAGGAAGTATTCATACATTTGGACTTCTGATAATTTTCTAGGTCATAATTTGAGAATATTCAGGTTTTAAGTCAAAACTTGTAATATTCCCTCACATTTCTATGATTTTTTTTTTCTCTCAAAATAAAATTTTGTTACTCTTCCAGGTTTTCCATATTTTCCCCCCATCCTATAGCTACCCTGTATTTTATCAATGTATTTTTTCCTTTAACTAATATTTTAGATGACATTACATCTGTAACACCTAAAGACATTAATATACACTGCAATGGGAAAAAACTTTTTCTTCTATAAAAATTTCATAGAATGAATAGTATAAATCTTCTAACTTAATATTTTTTTTTCTTCGCAGGACTTTAACTACTTCAACATGGAAAAGCAAGAAATATGATTAAAAGGTAATAAAATATTTTACCCTAACATTAAGGAGCTTTGATTAAAATACTGAATAAATTGTTTTTAAATAGATATACTGTGCCAAAACAGCAGATGATAATTCAAAAAAATATTCTTTTTTCCATTTTTGTTTTTAACTGATAAAGAACTAAATACAACAATAGATAAATAGAAACATTTACAAACACTTACTGAATTAACCCATGTATGGTCCTGTAAGCACTCTTCTAGCAGAACATGCGATTCCATTTTGGCAGATGTTCCTTTAACTGTGTTCATCTTAAAATAGATAAATAAATAAGTGAGCATCAAGCAATTAAATGATAATTGACAAATAAAGGTTGTGTGTGATTACGGCAACGCTACACTAGGGCGATCTGCAAAGGGGAGGGGGGTGCTTTGGTAAGAGGACTTTCTAAGGGGTTCTAACGCCTATTCACGTTACATCTGGAGAAAACCTACCAAAACTCCAGACTGTTAGATCGACAGCCGCGCGATGGGACCTGAACCCGGGACCTTCACACTTCGGCCGTCTACCATTTTCAGTGGCATAACCACTGTGACATGGTGAGGCTAATTGACAAATAAACTTGTTTTATGAAACATTAGGACAAATAAATTTGTTTTATGAAACATTAGGATACATTTATTTTACACCCCTCTGTCCTCCCCTCACCCCCTAAAATAAAATAAAATAAGAGGAGAAAGTAAATTTTAAAATGAATCTTTAAAAGTGCTTTATAACATGTCAGTTATGAAGTTTGGTTCATTAAAGCGAGAGAGAGAGAGAGAGAGAGAAGAGGGAAAATATAATATGCTGTGTATAATGAAGCTAAAAAAAATTTGATCACCCATGTTCATATAGAATTTAAATATGATTATAAATGATTTGGTCATTTTTTCTCAAAATAAAGAGGGAGAACACTTAATACTAATAAAATACAGATGCAATATTTAACAGTTAAAGAACACTAATATTACCAAAAAAAAAAAAAAAAAAAAAACCTAAGTTATTTATCCCCACAGCCTCACCATGGCACAGTTGTTATGTCACTGAAAATGGTAGAACATGAAGGTCCTGGGTTTGGGTCCCACCGTACTTCTGCTGATCTAATGGTCTGGAGTTTTGGCAGGTTTTCTCCAGACGTAAAGTGAATATGCGTTAGAAACCCTTAGAGAGTCCTCTTACCAACACACCCCCATCCTCGGCAGATTGCCCTAGCGCAACGTTGCCATAATCAAACATTACTTATCTCCCCCCCCCCCTCTTTTTCAAAATTTAAAGTCATTTTTCAAAATTAAATTCCCCGAAATTTCTAAAATATCTCTTTTATTACAAACATAACTTGTAAGTCAGTTTTTTCACATTAATACATCCATTCTTGCTGAGATAATTAATTAATATTTGCTTGTTATTTAAATTCACCTTCAAGTTTCCTAAGATAATAATAAACCCTAAGAATAGTAAAAACATAAAAATGATTATTATTTTAAAAGAATGCATACCTTTGTACGGCATTTGATGAAAAAGTTGTATTTCTGATGATGTAAATGACTGTAGAGAGTCAGGGACCCAGAACATGCTTCGCACACATCAAACTGGTTCTTCAGAGATGGTGCTAATTCAACAGTTGCCAATGTAACAAAATCATAAGGTTCACCACTTAGCTGAAGGAGTTTAGTTTTGCTTCCTTTTTTGCAAACCTAGATGTTTTTCACAGATTTTGGTAAAAATATGTTACTGAATATAAATAAATTGGTTAACAACATAAAACTAATAATTTCAAGTTATGCTACAGATACTTTAAAAATATTTGCTCTGCAATAGTTATATCACACTTGCAGAGCTTTCCAACTAAGAATTTACAAATATTTCAAAATGTTATCTTTTGAGAAGTATTACAAAGCTACAGATTTAAATGTCATACAAAAGCACATTTCAAATAAAATAATAACTAGTAGAGCATCTTATTTTTGAAATATTTGTCAGTAATACAGATGCTCAATGCTTATTCCCACACCTCTCCAATTAACAGTAAACCTGTTAATGTAAAAAAAGATGGGAATAATCATAATTTATGTTAATTAATGATTCCGACTGAAATGAGTACATGAATCAACTCAGTAATTTATGTTGAGTGGATTCCTATTAAAAATATTTAATCAGAATGAATCGATACAAAAGCTGATATCAGACAAACAGCATAAATATCATATTTGATCATAAAATGGGATACTGGTTCATGCTTCAAAAAACTTCAGATAATATAATGAAATCTAGTAGCAAAGAATATAAAAATGAGCTAAACTGACCTCACATTCTCCAGCTTTTGATGTGCTCTCAAGAACTTCTATAGTTGGATAGGTATCGATACTCTTAATTAGAATATCATCCCAATATTCTTTGACAAGAACTTTTTTCTTCTCTTCACTAATCTTTTCAATTTCTTTAACGTTGTTAAGAAAATACTCATCTAGAAAGGGGGGAAAAAGTAAAGAGTGAAAATATTTATTCTACATAGCACTTCAAGAAATTCAAACCAAAAGGGGTTTTAGTCCTAATTGACATATATAGAGAAAATAAAAGCATCCTTTTATTTGAAAAAATGGCTTGTACATAAAATTTCTGTTTTAGGAAATCACTTATAAGATGATTACAATTAAACTTAATTTTTAAAAAGGCCCACCCAGGATGTGTAGTGGCTAAAGAACCATTCTATCATGCCTTGGGTCTGGGTTCGAATCCTGACTTGGGCATGGGTACTAACTTGTCTGTCCCTTCATAGGGGGTAATGCTTTCTGCCCACTACATGCTCTCATAATAAAATGGCCAGTAATTCGAACATTAGTAGAGGCAAATTCTTGATGAGCAAGCCCACCCTTTTTTAAAAAGGCTAGAATTACTTGATATTTGACCTGAATGGCAAAGGGAAAAGTAATTTAAAAAACTGATTAATAGATGGTGCTGAACAAACACACCATCGAAATTTTGAAAGGTAAATATAATACTAACATTCAGTTTATTCAGAATTTTGTTCTCATTTTTTATTTAAAAAAAAACAAACTGGTATTATTAATTTTAATAGTGAAAGTCATACACACACACACACACACACAAATGAAAATATTAGATAATTCATTACTTAAAAACTCGCTAATCATACATACTAACTAAATAAACAAAATAGTTTATACATTAAAAAATATTGCATTTAAGAACAAATAAATACGGAATAACAATTATGGACTTATGAAACCAGATCAAGTATAGCCTTCACTCCCAATCTGAAGGTTAAAGTAACAGTTTAGTTCATCCAGATTAAGAATGAAAGTTGCTTTAAATATAACTAAGCATACAAAATATCAATCAAGTCCCAGAAAAGTAGATATAAGTTTCCTGGTTTTATGAGGCAGGCATACATGCACGCAGGGTATGGCATACACCTTGTGTGTGCGGTCTGTCTTGCAATGTGTCATTGTTCATAGCACTTGCATATTTATCAGACTGTATGCATAACTCTTGTACTTTTTCATGCGCATAGTGAATACACGTTCCAGAAAGCTAGCTTCAGATAAAATGAAGACTTTACCTGACAAATTATAGTGTGATGTATACAAAAAGCGTAACATTTATAAAAAGAACTATTAAGTGACTAAACTATTAAGAACTCCTAAATGGTCTTAATTTTCTAATCTGTACCTACATTACAGAATGTAGTACTTCATGTTCAGTGGGAGGGGGGGGGGTCAAAGTAGCAATATTTTTACACAAAAATGATTAGTAAAACTATTATTTTGTGATGAAATTATCTTGAACACAAGAATGCAACATGATATATTACTTATATATGTAAAAATACTTTGTCAGATCTTGTTAGGAAACCATGTAGTACCTTTAATTGGAGAAATATTGAAAGACAAGAAAAATATAATTAATTTAATTGTATGTTTATTTGAACAACCCCCTTTGTTCCATTAAATAATATCTAGCCAAAACTACCGAAGACATTAATTTGAAATTTGTTATGAATGTGAGTTTTTTAACATAGATTAGACAGTAGACATAGATTAGACAGTAAACATAGATTAGACAGTATTTTCCAAAATTCGTAACCTATGGGGATAGAAGGCCAAAACATTATTTCCACGTATCTCCATCTTAAAGGGGGGGGGGGGGGGGGAGAGATCCATAAAATTCTTGTTGTAAAATACAAAACTCACAAACATCTAAAATCATTTACAGGATATTTTGAAATTCATTCTCCAACTCGCATATCTTTCTTGAAAGAAAGAAAAAAAAATCTAAAATTTTTACTTTAAAATGCAACAAATATGAATCCTATGATTAGGCACAGCTTGATTATAATTAAAACCTGCTCAAAATTTATTTGTTTAAATTTAGTATTAAAAAAATTAAATTTAAAAAAACTTTCCAGTACACCTAATATTTTCAATATAAATTCATACACAAATATTTCACATGTTATACTTAAAAATTCAAATGAGCAATGGGAAATAAAGTAAATGAAAAATTATATTACCATTTTCATTGGTTATTTCAGTGAGGAAATTGGGATCAAGGGCTTGACTAATTAGAGTCTGAAGGAAGACCTCAAAGTTTTCTCTCAAAGGGTTAGTAGATGGGGCTTCAACTTCAACTTCAGGTTCAGGGGCAGAGACAGAGGCAGTGGCAGGGGCTTCAGGACTGTAAAAAATGAAATGTAAAGTTTATTACATGATTAAGCTTGTGAAGCAAGAAGATCTGATTCTAAAATAAAAGCTCATTTCTAGCAAATTAAAAACTGTAAGCAAAAGAAAAACTTTTTACTTTACATATATATTATTTACACTGTTTTTTTCCCTTTTAATAAATGATAGTTATGGGGGAACGTAACTTAGAAAATAGACAATTATTTTAAATGTTAAAATATTAGACAAAACATAATTTATATTAATTGCAACACACAATTTTTACCCAATTCAAACTACAGAACACTGTCCAAGAGTATAATTAAATATTTCCTTTAGTGCTAGAAATCCTAAAAAATATATCTGTAACCACATGCAATTAGACTTAATAATTCACAGGATATCAGTGATAAAAATCCAGAACCACAAAATCCTTTTAAGTTCACTCTAAAGCAAAGTTTGATGTAGAGTGAACTTTAAAAGAATTTTGTGTGCTGTGTGTGGAAATAACTTTGCTTTAAGTAAATATATCGAACTGATTTTATGACCAGCAATAATTATAGCAGTGTGACTTTTTTTTTTTTTTTTAATTCTCAGTGGCCATCTTACAGTATGAAGATTATACTTACTGATTAAGCAACAAAGCATTTTTGTTTCGCAAATAAACCACCATCATTCATTATTTAACATGTTTAGGGTTATTTAATTTAACATCAGTTACAAGCAATTAAGTGCAAGCTACCCAAAAAACATAGAATTTCTCACTTCGATTGTAAAATCATTCATTCAGTTTTTCCCCCCAAAAGAATGATACTTCCTTTTTAAAGAATAAGTACTTTGAATAATATAAGAAACAATAAAGATTTTTTTTTGTTTGTTTGTTTGTGTGTGTGTGTGTGTGTGTGCGCGCGCGCACACAAATTCAATATATTATCTTACAACACAGCTCTAGCTTTGGTTTGAACAAAAACTTAACAAGTTTCATGGCTTTTGGCTTTACAGTAATGATTAGTTGGTTGGTGTCCAAAGGAAAGTCAAAACAGATTAAAATTATTTAACTTATTCAAAAAGCAAAGTTTACATAATTGCCACCTTAAAATTCATAAGCCTAGCTCAATTTTTGACATCATGAGAGAAAGGAAAAAAACTTTAAGTGGTGAACATAAGAAAGAAGAGAATTCAAAATTAGATTGTTTATCTCAGTAAATACCTGTTTTAAGTACAAACCATAAGCATCAGAAATTAAAAAACTTACATTTTATTTGCTTCTGAAAGATCAGGACCCAGATATTCAACAACATAAAGAATTCGAGAATGAGATACAATTTTCACATTAGCTGTAACATAGTTGGAGAATGATATTTCATTCCATGCAGCATACTGGAAAAATAAAAGCATGATTTTGTTAGAAAATTCAAAGTTTAAATTATAGATAACAATTGCATGCACATAAACACAGAGAGAGTCAGTGAAAGTATCTCTATTCTTGTATAACATTATCATAAATAATTTTTTAGTTTATAATGAAGTAAAACATTATTTTAAGCACACTATAATTGGAAAACAAAAATGTCAGGATCACAGAACTAATACATTAAACCGTGAAGAACTTATTATTTTTGTCAAAAGTTTAGTGTACATGTCATATACAGGGGTTGGACAAAAATATGAAAACTAAAAAAAAAAGTGTTTCTTTGCCTAATATGGTGTAGGAAACCCGTTGGCATTCAAAACAGCTTGCAGTCTTCTCGGAATGGATAAATACAGCCCCTGTATGCTAGCCAAAAGAATCTGGTGCCATTCTTCCTGCAAAACGGTGACAAGTTCAGGTAACGATGTTGGTGGTGGATAGCGACCGTGCACTTTCCTCTCCAATGTAGACCACAAAATCTCAATAATATTGAGGTCTGGTGACTGTGGTGGCATGGGAAGATGTGACAATTCATCTTTGTGCTCAGAAAACCAGTCCTGGACAATGTGAGCTGTGTGGACAGGGGCTTTGTCGTCTTCGAAGACACCATCACCACTAGAGAACAAAGTTTATGCCATCGGATGGACTTGATTGGCCAAAATGTTCACACAAGTGTGATTTAGCAGATGATGTTTTCCCGTATTTTAAATATGCAGAATAAATCTTCAATACAGTACCCTCTTGCAACACTAAACACCTCAGCTACCTTGCTTATGGAAGCACCCACCATACTAGCTCCAATAAGTTGCCCACATTCGAAGTCTGTTATCTATGACATGATGCAATGAAAACTTCACAGAACAGTACCCCGACAATGACTGAACTGCACAGCGCATTTGCAGTATTGTATAGGTGATGTTAGTTGATGAAAATGCTAGCGCCACCAACATATTTCCCTAGAATCAATCTTTCTTTTCAAATATGCATTACACAAGGTATTTCCATATTTTTGTCCAACCCCTGTAGAATAGCAAAGAGAAACTTTTACAATCTCAGTATATTATTATTATTATATTAAATCTTTAGAATACTACCCACTATATATTTTGCAAGTGAAAGCTATCATTAAGTTGAACCAAGCTTGAAACATTTTTAGTAAAATAAGTCTTTATAATAATGATTAGATCTGTATAGTTCTAATAACAATATTTCTAACCTTACATTTTATCACAATAAAAATAAATCAATTCTAATACCATTCTTAAAAATGATGTAATGCTAAACTATTGACTAGCAAATGGGTGAACCTGTAGAATGTTCAATAACTTTACTCTTGTAAGATACTTTAATGGTGTTTTTATACAATGGGAAATCACCTATATCAAGTGAAAACTGAAGACTAGTGCAAACAGACATAGTTCTAAAATCAAAGGTCTGATATCTCGTGCCATAACAATGCAAAAAAGATATAAATCAAGGAAGCATTTTATTTGAAATATTGACTTTTTTTTTTTTTTCATTTTCAAAGAAAACATGTTTCCCTAATACTTTACTTGGATAAAGGTGAGCAATATTTCAAAAAAAAATTTATTAGTTTAAAACACATATGGGCAACTGGTGGCCCACGGTCCAGATGACCGCCACGGCTTTTGATCCGGCCCGCGGAACACATATGAAATCCCCGTATAAAACCCAAATAAACCATTAAACCCAAATAAACCCCGTATAAAACCCAAATAACCCAAATATCCCATGTAAATCCCAATTATACGGCCGCGACTTTGCTAATATCCTGAAGTTTGGCCCGCATCTTTTTAAAGGTTGCCCATACCTGGTTTAAAACATTAATAACTAGCAAATTCTACTTGCTAGAATCAGCAGAAGTTATAACAAATGCAAATTGTCTATGAGAATCTTATTTTTTTTTTTATGACATAAAAAGAGGTTTGTTTATATAACACAAATGTAGTTGCTGTGGTGGTTACTATGCAACTATGTCTTCTAAATGATATCTCTCTAAGAATTCTAGGTAACACTTTTTTTTTTTTTTTTTAAATATATAGCAGAAAAAAAAAGAGTTGTTTGGAATTGAAGAAGCTCTAATCTAATTTGCATTTTAAAAGTGAGATGTTAGGAAAACTAAGATTTCTAATTTATATTCACGGTCTATAAAGAAAAATGATTGAAATACTTAACATTTATTTAATTTTATTTATTTATTAGCAAAACAGGTCAATTTTCTAATCTTGGTAATCTCATAAAGCTATTCCAAGGTAATTTAAATTGCAAAAATTACAATATTATATAGCTTTTCTGTAAATGAAGATTTTGAAAAAACACTAATAATCAGAGAACGGATGTACCTGCAGAATTTTAAAGTTGCCTAGGGCCTCCTCTATATTGTTTACATCTTTGTATAAAATTTTAAGGTGATCAGTAAAAGGGTGTAGATCTGCAAAGCATAATTATTGTAAAAGATTTTGTTTTGGAATGATAGAACCCAGATCCATTACTGATGGACGTCTATCTCAGGATTTTTATTACATAAATGCTTCTGCCCAGAATCAACTGACCTTGTAAAGCATGTACAAATATACATGTTTTACATAAAACCTGGATAACAAGAAATTAATTAAACAACACCAATCCTTTCAAGTGAATTTACATTCCAAATAAAATTTTCAATTACTGATGTTTCATTTAAAAATAAACAATAATAACTTACAGTGTAAGTACTGCGGTATAATATTATTCCTTGCTGCTCATACCACTCAAAGCGCTGTAACATATTGGTCTCTTTGTCAACCCTCCATATATGAGGTGTCTTTTTGTCTACATCACATTTAGCAACAAGAAAACGCTCCTGAAATAGAATTTAATAATATAGATTGCACGCTAACATAAAACTTTCTAAAAATAAATAAAAATGTATTAATACATTTATAGTTATATCTTTATTTTAACTTACATGCAAAATGATATCTGAGATAAGTGAAATGGAGCACAATAAGAAAGAAAAAATTAATAATAAATCTGTACAGAGTAACATGCATAACTAGTTGGATTTTTAAAATATATTCTTGCAAGTGTGCCAGATAGCTTTATTATAACTTTCTATGTAATGTTAAAGATAATACACTAGTTTGTTTCAGCATATAAGTAAATTTTTCAATGAATGTAATATTCTTTTTAATACTGGGCTTTCATCATGTCACGAAATACATGCATAATTCTCAATACAGCTGAACTCACTAAAGTGACCACTTTTGGTAAAGAGACCACCTGTCTATAAGGACTACTTTGGTAAAATTTCAGTATGCAACTGTTGCACTTAACTGCCTTCATACGGTGATCACCATTGTAAAGTGACCAGTTTTGTTCTTCCCTAGGCTGATTACATTAGACAGGTTTCATTGTAGTTGTTAAAATTAATGAGAATATGTCAAATATTGATGAGTTTTACTAGTTACTTTTAAGCTAACAAATTATAAAGTGATAACATCATACAGTCAACAGAGCTACAAGACAATTTTATAAGGCATATTTGTAACTGGTCAGCCCTCACAATTTAACTTTTCAGTATTCCAGTTAAAGATTAATTTTGTTTTCTTACGTTTTTGTATTACGGCAAGTCTACACAATTGGCATCTGTCCAGGGAAGGAATAAGAATTTCTGAAGGGTTTTTAAATGTATTTACTTACATCTAAAGAAAACCGCCCAAGTTTCCAGATCATTAGATCGACAGTCACATGACAGGCCCACACTCAGGACCTTCACATTTCAGCCATCTACCATGTTCAGTGTCTTATCCACTCAGCCATGGTAAAGGCCTTAATATACACATATACACTCGTCAATGAATTAGAAACCTTAGGCTAGTAAAGTTGACACTTATTTTTAAACACTTGTGATTTCACAAACACTACAATCCCATAGACTATTTTACAAAATATTTGAGTGGCCCATACAGGTTTGTAAAAACGAGTGTCGACTGTTTTTTATTAGACCTCCTTTTTTCATGGATAAATCTCATATTTTGAGGGCTTAAGATTCTACAAGCCTCTGGAGTGTATTTACGTCCATGTATTACATCCAAATTGGGAGAATATCATACATTGTCTACAGAGGCTTTAAGATCCAGTCAATTGGACAGAAGAAGAGATTAGTGTCAGATACCCCTTTCCAACATGTCCCAAACATTTTCTATTGGATTAAGATCTCAGCTTTGCAGTAGCCAGAGAATTTGTTGGAAGTCAGATTGATTTGCCCTAAACCAATTTCAAACGATTCTGGCATAATTCTTGGTTACATTATTGTACATAAAGTATCCATCACCTTTGGTGTAAGAATTTAACATAGCAAGATGCACTTGATATTCCAGTATGTCCAGGTATTGCATGGCTTTTTGTTTACCCTTAAGGCTGTTCTTCGAAGGAAAAAAAACTTTTCAGTTGGTACACAAATTGAAATAAACTAATAGCACCATGGTCTCCAAAAAATTCCAGATGGTTCTTCATAAGCTGCTTTACACACTGCAATAAGCTAAAAAGCTGTGCCTTTTGTGAAATTTTCAGAAAAAACTCTGAAACATGGATCTGAGCTGCAGGATTTTTCAAAGAGTGACACGTTTTGTGAAAATTTCCGATTTTTAAGAATTTTTTCTAAAAGTTTTGAAACTGATACAGGTTTATCGTTTATTTCAGTATGTAGTACAGCTTGAAAAGAGACAGTTTCAAAATTTTGAAGTGCCTAACATAATTAGTTTATTTGTACTTATGTACCAAAATCACATGATTTTTTTGAACTACACCATTAAGTAACATCAGGGCACCACTTTTAAACCAGCAGAATATGACTCACACCATGATACTCCCAACAGACCTTTGCACAATGTGAACAAAGCTAGATGGGCTCATAGCTTCATGAAGGTCTCATAAATTTGACATCTTCCATCAGTGCGAGACAAGGTATAGCATGATCCACTACAACCACATAATCTGTTTCCAGTCCTCACATGTCCAGTGTTGTCTTTAGTGACAACACTGCAAATGAATTCTGGCTTTCCAGGCAGAAATGAGAGGTTTCCTCACAGGTATTCGACTATGTATTCCTATCCTCAGTAATTCTCTGTGCATGGTTAGCACAGAGATCAGTTGATACAGACCTTGGTTACTGAAAACTGTTCATACGAAGATGTGGACACACACACACGGACAAATTGCTGCTAAAATACAAAGGACTCATGATAGGAACAGAAAATTCTGACTAAAATTACTTTAACTTAATCTACTTGGAACTATTTGTATATTAATCTTTTAATTATATTTTTTAATGATTTCAGTATTTTTAAATATTCTGAACAAATCATTGTACATCAAACAAATATGTTTCCAATTCAGCAATTTTGATTGTTTGAACTAATTTTCATACTCATTTAATGATTTCTACTTTAATATTTGTAATCCTCAAGTTATTATTCATATGCAGTAATTCCTTCTTTTTTATTTAAATATTTTATTGAAAATTGACAAACTGGAAGAGAGAAAAAAAAATCTTAATTTTAATTAGGAAAAAATAATGAATTGAACATACAAACTTTTATTTATTTATTTTTTTTTTAAAAAGCTATCAATAAAATACAGAGAAAATAAATAAAAGAATGAATATAAAATGTCCGCTTAATTCTAAAACATCCTTTTAGAAGAAATAAAGCAACACTTTTTGGCAGATCATAACTAACCTTTAATGAAAAAGAGTTTACATTTCTCAATTTCAAATACCTTAGAAGTAATTTTTAATAGAACATGCTTTGATTTCAAAAACTTTCCAATCTCTCTTTTTAAAGATTGAAACAGAAAATGAAAATGAAAATATCTTCGGCAAAAAAGTAGCTCTACACAAACACTAATAATAGATTATATGATGTTTGGAAGGAGAGAGGAATCAATATGATCCAATAGTAAAAATTATACAAGCGATAATGAACCTTAGAAAATTAACTGGTCTCTTTAAAAGAAGCTTGTTTAATAAAATAGATTTACTACTGCAAGTACACAGGTATAAACTTGTGAACTAAATACATTAAATTTTGGGAGGGAATCTAACATTTAAATATTTTATTATAGGTATTTATAGATTTTCTTTGTGTGATAAGACGGACTTAATACAACAAATTAATCTACTTAAAAAAAAAAAAAAAATTACTGCTATACAGAGTGAATAATTTACCAAAAACCATTAATTTCACAGTTAAAACTTGTTTAAATAAAAACAAGAACATTACCTGTTATTATTATTTTGAAAAATCAATAAAATTATTTTAAATACAACTTTACTCGAAAAATAGATATCAGTATGTGCATGCATATATTTATCACAAGAGATACAGGTTTATACTCATAAAATTAATGTAATTGCCACGATTTTAAAACAGTACGCTCTTTTACAAAACTACTCAATTTCAAAATCAAATCAGTTTCAATGGGAAATGCTACTTTTTAAAAATAATTTGTCTAACATTTAATTACACCTTTTTAAAAATGTTAGCAGATGAAGACAATCAGGGGGAAAAAAAAAATGAAAAACCTGTTACCTTATTTAAGCAAAAATTAATAAAAGTGAAAATTGGTACTTATGTATTTTACCGGCGGTCCGCCAAGATGAGTTATCTTTCGCAGAGATAAATGCTAGACACATGAAATTATTAATGGTTTGGAATACGATTGGCAACAGTTTGCTAGCACATTTGACAAAAAAATAGTTTGGCAGAAATGACCGCCGGGATAATAAGTAAGTACCAGAAAATTTAATGAAAATAGTTAAAGATTTTAAAAAAGGGCTCATAGTTTTTTTTCTCTCCCCCCCCCTTCCTTGTAATCTTAATATTTCATGCAATGACATATAACTAGCAACTCAAACATATAGTTTTCTTGGTGATAAATACACAAAAATAGCATAAAAGTCATGAGTTAAATCAAGCATTAAAAAAAATAAATAACTGAATGAATGGTATACAATAGTAGTTTATATCTCCTCCAAATCTCGGAAAATAAAAAAGTATGTTTTGCTAGAAAAAAGATAAATAATTACATGTTTCTGTTTTCTCCCAATAATAACACACAAAATTATATTAAAATCTGCAAACGATAGAAGTATTTTCCTTTTAAATACTTTAAAAATAAATTCTACCTGTAATGTTTTTCTACCAAGATTTGGAAAACTATAAAATAAAGAGGTTTCGAACAAGAACACTCACAAAAAAAAGTGTTAAAATATAAAATTAATAAAAACTTTGTTAAATAACATATGTTAAAATAATTAAAACTTTGTAAAATAACAATTTTTTCAATCAAAACACGTGTTTAGCTTTATAAGTACCTTAATCTGTGTTGTTTTATAAAGTTTTAATTATTTTATCTTTTAAACACCAGTTCTTTTGAGTGTCTTTTGTTAACACACGTGCACACCATTCTAAATTAAGCACAATTTTACGTGTGCTATTTTACTAAGTCTATTAATTTTAAAGAGGTTTACATTTAAACTGAAAAATTACAAATGATTTGAATTAAAATTAATAGAACAGGTATAACAAGTTTGACATTTACAAACAAAAGAAGTGATTGCTTGCCACAAGAATTAAGAGGGGAGAAATTGAGAAAAGACTTACATTTAAAGACTGCAGAAAAAAAAAAATAATAATACATAAAGGGTATCCCCGAATTCTTGGACCAAATTTTAAAGGTAAGTAAAATATATATCAGGAAGCATTTTTTAATAACAATGTGGGCATGGAAATGAAAAGTAAGCAGGAAACCAGGAAATGAAAAGAAACTCTTTTTACATAATATTACAGCAAGTACTCAAATGCACCAACACCAACATCGATACCAGCCTGGTATTGTCTAGAAAGTGACTGCCACATCTTTTTGATGATGACAGGTATTTCAAGAACAATTTCAGCAACGACCAATTCTCCAATGTTCAAATGTGCAAGTTCTCAAATGAGATCTTCATCAGTCTCACAGACAAGTGCCTTGAAGAGTCGCATTAAAAAAAAAAAAAAAAAAAAAAAAATCTGTACTGGATAAATATGTTGAACGTGTTGGACAAGCAACTTGTTCACTTCGTCCAATCCATGGAGGGCTCAATTGCCATGGAAGTAATTATGCAATTATGTTTAAGTAGAAATGGGCTGGAGCTCTATCATGCTGAAACCACAAGGCATTTCTTTTTACATGTATTTTATCCACCCTTAAAGTTTTGCTCATTAATTTAGGACATCCTGTAAATTTATTTCCACATATTTCTACCTGTAAACCCTCCCAGTAAGAAAAATGGAATTGTGACTTCTAAAAAATTAAACTCAGCCTATTTGACAATATACCTTACAGTTAGCAAGTTGTTGTTTCAAATACATTATTCATAAATTTAACTTACATAACATCATATTCATAGCAGGTCTGAAACTCATTACTAATGATAAACAACTGGAGTCTTTTTCTTCTAAATACTTATTTCTTTAAAAATGCTGTATCTAAAATCTACCATTCCCCAAAAATTATGGTACATAATTAAAAGTACGGAACTTTCGTTTTTACGAAATAGATGTGAATTTATGCAAAATTTTCTTATAACTGCGAATGGATGCAAAATATAACTTTTATTTTTCTTTTAAATAAGAAAATTACATTAAAGAATCTTTCAAACGTTAACTTGAGATTCAAATAAGTTTCATATCTGAGCTGTGCCCGAAGTTAATTAACAAATTAGAAGATTCAATTTATCCATTTACTCACCATTTGTGGAACAAATTAGAAGGCTTGAAAGCAATTCTTGAATTGCTAAGTCAGGGGATTTGGATCTAAACACAATACTAAAAATCGCATCTGAAAAAAACTTTTCAATAAACTTTCTTTGTGCATGAAATTCAACAAATGGAGCCTATTTTCGCAATGGTCAAATTATATTGCTTGAAAGTTTTTCAGAAATTCCTCTCATCAGGGCACTTCCTCAAAATAAGTTCATTGACGGGTACACCCACTTTTATCGCCTTATATTACAATCAGTAAACAGGGATGAAGATCCTAATGTTAAGGGCATTTTGTGAGTTAATAAATGCTCTTTTCCAACCATTGCTGAAGCAGCTTTGCAGAGAGTTTGGAGCCCAACTGATAGTGTAGACACAGAACACTTATTTTGTAATTAAAATGCCATAGTTATGAACAGAAGAATGACTCTAGAACAGTCAAATGTTGAAAATAGAACAATGCATCTTTTAATTAACATTGAATATGAATGTTAAGAGCATAAAAAAATTTTTATAAGTAGTTTACGTGAATTTTTGTGAAATTAAAAAAAAAATTCAGTTTTTCTGTGAAAATTCCATACCTCTAATCTTTCAAATTAAATACTTTTGCAGGTAAATTTCCAAGATATTTTTCAATTTATATATATATATGTGTGTGTGTGTGTGTGTGTTTGATACATTTAATTTTATTTTTCCAAGGTACAAAAATGATTTTATTTTCTATTTACACAGTTTAGATACTATGCATAGCTCTTTCTATTCTCAGTTCTTTTAAATTAAGTGTATTCTTTAAGGATAAGCAAATTGTGAAAGTGATCGATCCTCAGTATATATATTGTTTAAGTACATATATATGCAGCTAAGCAACTAATGTACAAAACCAGCATGAAAAGAAATGTTTCTGAAATGATTTTAAGATTATTCTTAAAAAGGAAGTGAGATGAAGAAAGACAAAATATGAAATTATTTTTTAAAAATAATAATTTGACATTAATTTGACTGGCAAAATAAATAAATAAATTTGGCATTAATTTAGCAATAATAATGTTGGCAGTTAAGCTTCGTGCTAAAATCCCTATTGCATGTTATCATGGAAATATGAGTGTAGGTAGTGATCACATAGTTAATTCAGAATGCTCAGGGGTTGGTAAAAGGTTGACAAAGAAAACCTGAAAAACCAGGAATAGTCAGGAAACTTTGTTTTAACAGAACGTCATGGAAAATTGATGTTTTCTAAATGCCTGGAAACTCTTAAATGTAATCTAGAAAATTGTTTGCATTCATAAATAATTTTCATTTGCCATTTGTCTGGGGTGCTCCAAATGTGAGATAACATAGGTGTGCAGCAGTGGCAGATACAGAAACTTTTTTGGGATTAGCCTAAACAAAATGTGCAATAAAGCGAAATGTTAAAACTAAAGCAATTTTTGTTTACCTTGGCCCTCAAAAAAATGTCTGTATCCACCACTGTTGCACACTAATGTTAATTCATATTTAGAGCATTCGAGACAAACAGCAAATGAAAGACAATTTACAAATACAGACTTAGATAATTTTTCACATCACATTCCAAGATTAACTAGGGTTTTAGACAAAAATTTTAAATTTTACCTGACTTTTCCTGTTAAAATACAATTTCATGACTATTCCAGGTTTTGCAAGTTTTCTTTGACCAGTGACAACCCTGCATGTGCCAAAAAACCTCTGAGCATTCCAAATTAATGACATGATGACTGACTGACTGAAATTTGTGGTTTAAGGGAGCACCTGCACATTGCGGTCAATATTTACATCTATATTTCCATGATAGCATGCAATTTCTTCCATAAAAGCATAATTTAACAGCCAACATTACTATTGCTAAATTAAGGATTTTAGGCTTTTTCTATGGCACTGCGTAATGAAGACTCTATACTGTTGAATTCATTCATACTTCCACTTAAAACATCTGCCTGAGAATAATTTTATAGTAATATTAATTTTTAAAATGTATTTTTAATACACAGTTAAAAATAAATAAGTTAAAGTGTAATAGGTATAATCTTTAATAAAATGCAAGCATACTCATGACAACTAAAACTGTTTTTGAACTATTAACAGGAAATATTACAAGTGGCTCGCTTGATGCCTTTTTGATCAAGTGCACGACTCAGCAAAAGAAAAAAATACATCGCTAATGCTCAAATACGATCCAATGCCTATTTCACGATGCTGCCTGATAGACCCAGTTTTCCCATGAAGATCACTGACTGATATACTTAGAGCATAAATTATATTACATCTGTCTACTTAGCTTTTATTAGTATTGTAGTGCGAATTTATAGGAAGCAAATATATTTCATACATTTTTCATGTGTAATAGTAAAGGTTTCTGAATACCTCTCTTTGTCTCTCTCTCTCTCTCTCTTTTACTCTTTCATAATAAACTATAATTATATATGTGTGTTTTGAAATAATTTAGATTAACAACATATATTCCCATTTATTATTTTAAAATACAGAACTTTTAAATCCACAAAGATGGTGAATATTATTACAATATTATGTACAATGTAAAGAACATGCAAATAAACTTTACAGATAAAATACAATTTGAAGAGTTCAAAATACAAGTTATAAAAATTTTAAGCTTTAAAAACTTACAGTATTCTTGCTTACAGTATTCTCAAAAGCATACTGATATTTATGCAATCAACGAACAACACAATACAGTACTCATACTTGCTTCCATATAAATGCTATAAATTTAGCAAGTTATGTGAATATGCTAAGCATAAAATTCTAACATTTGACATTTACAGAGAATTATTTTATAACAAATAAATAAGTACAAAAAAAAAAAAAACTTTTCTTACTGTGATTTATAAAATGTAACAAAGATTTAAATTAATTGAGAGATTCGTATATTAACACAAGTAAATAAAAAATACCACAGTATGACAGCATCGGGTGGTAAAAAAGGTCTACTCCTCCTTAGATGCAAAAAGCTCTACTATCCATACAGGCAGAAGGGTTAGAACTAAATGTGGATCTTTTGCACTCCCAAAACAATCATGCTGTGGTGTTATTTTCTTTTTGTGTCATTTTACAAACTTCTTAATTAATTTTAAACTTAAAACACCTGTTTTTCTTTTTATGTCTTTCTTATCAAAAAAGTAAGAGAAGAGAGAAAATTTTTCAGTTTTCGGAAAAATGCAAACCATATTTCCTTAAAAAAATTAGATAAAATGTAAGATTTGAATTTAGCATTATTTAATGCAGAGCAAAATTAATGTATATTTACCAAATAAATCTAAAATACTCATTATTTAAATTAGAAGAAAATGAAGATTTCATTCTGGCTTTTTGTAGAGCAAATTAAAGAAATTTTTACAGTCCCACAAGGGGTTTCTACAGATATTTGAATATTTATTTCCCTGGTTTTAATTCTACTTGTCCCTGAACTTATATTTAACATTTTGTTCTCTCTTTTGATGATCTGCCGATTCCTATTTAACATATACTACCCCATTTTTTAAACATTTATATGTTACACTTTTCATTCATGACAATCTTTATGGAAACTGTCCTCAAAATTTATTGATAATCTTAAAAGTAAATAATAAAATATTTAAATAATAGATATTGAGTTATCTGATAAATAAAGATGCAATACACTCATCTTTGAGTTGTTTATTTACAGGGATGAGATTGACAAAAAAGTCAGAAAGAATGTGCAAACAACATTTGAGCAACAATACTTAAGAATTTCAAGTTCTATAAGTATTGTAACTGCAACTGATATTAAATCTATACTATTTCTATACAATTTTGCCTCTATAAAAAAATCGAAAATTTAGAAGATTTTTGAGAAATAGAAAAACTTTTTTTTTTTAAATCAAAAAGTCTGAAAATCAGACATAAGTCTGAAGAATCTCATCCTTGTATCTAGTGAAAACTAGTAATTAGTAGGCAATCCAAGTCGTTGAACATGTTAATTACTGCCCTCATTTCTCTACCCAGCTATTTAAGGGGTCTACTGTACATGTAAATTTATATTCCCAGATATAGTTTTTTTAACTGTTAAATAAAGTTAGTAAATAACCTTATAAAAAACATTGATAAATCAGCAAAGTGCTTTGAAATACAGAATACCACATTTCATTTCATGATGAAGAAGCTATTCAACTTTGATTTTTCTCACATAACTTGCTTTCTAGCAATGATCAGTAAGCAAAACTTAATTAATTGCATCTCACTTATGTGATAGGCGATGCAATTTTTAAATGCGGTGTATGCTTTTTTAAAGTAACGAAGAAAAATTGCAAAAACAGAAAACATGGGAAAACACAGAAAAAGCATGATATATCCGAATGTGCAATATATCGAGGAAAAATATAATAAGGGAGTACTGTATTCCGTTTTCTTATGCTAACTTACACGGACTTTCCCTGATTTTTTGCTACTTCCCTTCCTTTACCTCATTTTCACTGACTTACCAAGTCTGTAGAAACCCTGATTTATTACTTTTGTTCACTAATGTTAATATTTGTATACTTGTTATACAAGTTTACATTATCTAACAATATAAGGAAGTACAAATAAGAAAAAATATATATAACTCATTATATCAAGAAAGTTAGTTTCAGTTATCTATGGTCCTGCCAAAATATATGAGCTTTATGTTTGTGCAAAGAGCAACGATGAGCCCACTCATTATGTAAAAGAAAAAATATAATAAATATTTTTTTTTTAAGTGGAGAAATACTTTGTCTTGTCGTAACTTGTAATTTTTGGAACTTTCTAAAATTAAGTCTTGCTTTAAAATCTTAACAACTTTGTACATAAATATAATAATAATAATAATAATAATAATGAATCTCATAAATATTTTTTCTGAAGAAAATTAACAGAAAAATATTTTAGTAGAAATGGGCACTATAATATAAACAGGGTGTTCCAAAATTAGAGGAACAAACTTCCAGGAAAAGTAGTTACAACAAGACGGCTCAGAATCACATAGCAATGTGAGGTCAGAAATGTCATCTTCATGTACCTGTAAATAATCACTATTTAAGAAAAGTTCAAGTAATAGTGAACTTTCTGACCACAGTTTTTCAAAAGCAAATGCATCTTTCACAGATTGCTTCTTGATAAAAATTGGTAAATCAAAAATTTTTTTTTCTTTTTTTCCACCAATTACATTCATGAAGTTGTTGGAGAGCCCATTTATATATGAAATTGGGTTAAGAAATTACACGTGCACTTTAACACTCCATCCAAAGTTATTATTAACAGGTACATGAAGACAATGTTTCCGGCTCCACATTGCAATGTGCTTCTGAACTGTCTTCGTGTATCCTACAGCTCCTAGAAGTTTGTTCCTCTAATTTTAAACCACTCTATATATATATATAGACAGATTGACAAACATATTTATACATCCATATCTGAAAAAATAATGCATATTCATGAGTATAATTCTCCTTAAACTTTTGCTTATTTATATATTCAAATACATATTTAAATTATAAAAACTGATGTAACATTAAAAATAGGTGTTTAAAGAAGATAAAACAAGAATGATTCATTTAAACATCAAATGAAGCATATGTTTCATTATTTACAAACTAAAATCCTCTGGAACAAAACCATGTAGAAGCTTCAAAAAGGTTTTGGGCAGCAATTATATTTTTGCTTTGAAAATTCAAAGAGTTCTGGGCAATTCCATGGTGTCGGACGTAAAAAATGAACAAAAATTTCTCAGATAAATAAATTTACATTTTATAAATGAACTTAATATAATTAAATTTGCATATATATGATACTCAGCTCATCATACTTAATCAAAAAACATATCAATTAAAATAAAAATGATTTTCAAGTTAAATTTAAATGGTTTTAATACTTGGTGTCGGACGTATAAACAGTGTTTACGTCCAACACCGAGTATTAAAACCATTTAAATTTAACTTGAAAATCTTTTTTATTTTAATTGATATGTTTTTTGATTAAGTATGATGAGCTGAGTATCATATATATGCAAATTTAATTATATTAAATAAATTTACATTTTATAAATGAACTTATCTGAGAAATTTTTGTTCATTTTTTACGTCCGACACCATGGAATTGCCCTTCTAGTAAATAAATGAACTGTAATCAGACTACAACTTAATAATACCTATTTACTTCTCCTTAACCTCTTATTACTTTGTACTGGATGCAAAAACACTTAGAACATATTTCCTTTTGATATATAAAATAGGTCAATCAGCACTGAAAAATTATTCAAAACAATGTGGGAAAATATGAATAGGTCAATATATATATATCACAATAATTTATTTATTTATCTTTAAACATAAAAATGAAAGACAGGTCCATAACTTTAGGCATAACCTCTAAAAATGTCTATGTGCATCTTAAAATATAGTACAGTCAAAACAACGGAAATTGGTTTTGTGCCATTTCAATTCCTTTCTCAAAACTCTTAGCTATTATACACATAATTGTTACAACTGTTCAATTTTGACTAAAATAATTTAAAACATTCAGGAAAGCATAACACTTTTTCTAAACACTGATAATGTCAATTGAGCTTTCAATATCTTTACTTTAATAACATTTTTTAATAGCATAAAAATTATAATAACTAACATCCTTTCAAATGTCATGATTCACAGATGAGCAAGATATAAAAAGGAACACTGCAATGAGAAACTTTAAAAGTGCATGAAATACATAAGTTACTGAAGAAGGGTGGTTAGGAATTGTATGTTAATTCCTTTTCATAAAGTTATAAGGTAAAATGTGTGAAAGACAGACAACAGGCATATATATGTTAAAAAAGAGGTTGAAATTTACAAAGAATAACTAAAATATAGGCATCTCACATTTTAATAGAAAGGCGATAGGTTTTAGAGGATACCCAATGGATCAAAATGAGAAAGCAGCAAAGTACAACCCTTGATTATTTTTAAGAGAATTGTAATATGAGAATTTATACTTTTTTTTTCTTTCACCAAAATAACTGTATGGTAGCTTGGAGTTTCCACTTTGACCTATGAATCAATTTGAGTTTTTTTCATTGCCTGCCTCCTCCCCCAAAAAGATGCTTGTATTTAATAATACTATTCATTCATTAAATAAAATTTCTGTAATATTCAATTAACCCTAGGAAGTCACCCCCAAGTCAGTCACCACTCACCGAATGGTAATTAAAAAACCCTTACAGGATGGTAAAAATTTAAGTTCACTTGCCACAATATCAAATGACACTCAACAGACACAAAAATATTTTTACCATCTGTAGTGAAGGGGGGGGGGGCATCAAGGGAGAAAAAAAAGTAAAAAGTGCATGGGTTTCTTACCTTTTTACCTTTTCCCATTACCCTCAATTGAAAATGAGCGTACCATGACATTTACTGTCCATTTGTTTTACACTTTTTTTTTTTCTCACAATTCGATGTTTTTATCAAAATTGACTGAATAAATTTTTCCAATATCTCAAAAGAGCTGGTAGGAATTATGGGGTGTAAAAGCAATGCCATATTTATGAACTTTGATGCTCACGGCAATTCTTTGACCCACTTCCTCCCTTTGACTTCCTTCCAAGGTTTTGGAGGAGATAACAGAATAAGCTTTTGACAGCAGCGGCAGCTACATTTTTTTAGTATTTTATATATATATATATATATATATATATATATATATATATATATATATATATACACACACACACATACATATATATATTTACTTGCATCTCATAATCTACATCAGATACATATAAATTTTTTCTTTTGATTTAGATGTCTACCCCCCCCCCCCCCACAAAAAAAAATATTTTTCTCAGGTTCAGTGTCAAGTACAATTGCATTGAGCTATTTTGCCATTTTTATTCTTTTTTTTTTCTTTTGTGTGTGCATTTATTGAAGATAAGTACAAAATTGGCATATACTGGGTGGCCATAATTAAACTGCAAGTGTTCAAGGGGTGCTGGAGAGAAAACTGCCGAGAATATTCCAGTGAAATTTGGTATCTACACGATTCAGAACATGCGCAAATCAAAAATGCAAAAAAAAAAAAATCATCATTTTCACCCAATAGATGGTGCTGTACCGTATTTCAAAGCTCGCCAATGGCATATACAACTTCCAAAACTCTTAGACAGAGCATAGTGACATTCTAAGAGGCATATAAACAATATAAAACATCATTTGCAGTTTATCAAAATTCCATACAATTTGCTTCAGTAATTAAATTTTTGCAGTAACATGTAATAAAAAATTAACGTAAATTAAGATCACAAACTAAACAATTCATAAAGACGCTTTGGAAAAATCATTATTTATTCTCATTGACTCTCATTGGACCTCTTCTTAATCGTTTCATACGATGGTATTCTTTCAGAGTAGCTAAATAATTGCTACCATTCTGATAGAATATCTTCACTAACAATGCAAGTTCCTTCTTATTCAGAGTCATGATTAACCCTTACTCAATGTGGTCTTGTTTTTACACTATTCGATGGGCTTAAAATGTGCATATATGACGTCTATAAGCATTGAAACGATATAGCGCCATCTATTGGGTGAAAAATGGCGATTTTTTTAATTGCATATTTGACTTGTGCATGTTCTGAAACGTGTAGATACCAAGTTTCACTGAAATATTCCTGGTAGTTTTCTCTCCAGCACCCCTTGAATACTTGCAGTTTAATTATGGCCACCCTGTACAACTGATTTGAGATCTTCTACTTGAATATTTTTTGGCCTAGTACACTTTTTCTGTAATATATTCTAGCTAAAAATCTACATCAGTGAAATCACTTAATATAAGGTCTGAGAATCTCGAACTGAAAAATTGCCCAACAACATCCTCATGTTTTAGTGGCCTCTGTTATCCCATATGGAAAACAGCACAAAATGGAAACATAATTTATGAAGTGAAACAATCAAAAAGTATTGTTTCAGGTTATATTTTCAAATGTTTATAGGGAATTTAATTTAAAAATACAAGTTTTGCGATGAAAGTTATGAAACATAAAATTATGATGAAATTATCATTATCCTTATAAATAAAAATGAAATTCTGTTTGTTTGTTTGTGGATTTGATTCGTATACAAATCCACAAAAATAGACCTATCGGCCTGAAATTTAGCACAGATATGTAAAATAATATAGAATAAATCATAGTTTACTTTAAAACTTTGAAAGTCCACCCGTTCCCGGAATTTAAGAGATTTTTTTATGCTCTCCACAAAAAAGCTTTCCGTAATTGTAACCACTGTAGTGAAAAAAGTGTGAAATAAGGATCGTGGTTGCCATGTGTGGTGATTTTGCCGAATAAAATGTTTTAAATTCTCAAAGTAAAAATAAAAGAATAATAATGATTTTTTTTTTTTTTGGTAGTTTATATTCGTAAGGTTATTTTTTTTTAAATTATAATATCGTGTGCATGGGAAATCAGAGCAGGAATGAAATGTTTTATACGCAAAACAATAAGAATTGAAGATTTCCGAGGCTAATGTGTAAAATTTTTTAGTTTGACGAAAAAATAAAATGGCTGAAATATCGATTTTGAGTAAGTGAGTTCTAGCAGTTTGCACAGTTTTCGGCTTGGCGCAATTTATTGAGAGCTTAAGGAAATAGATTTTTGAAAACAAGTGCAAAGGTTTTATTAGAATACAGCGTTAAATTTTAATGATCCGTGAAGAAATAATGCAGTTATTAAGGGATTTCAAGCGATCTAACTTCAGAATTCTCACAAATTGAGTACATTGATTTAAGTTGGGGGAATTCCGCCAAATTTCAGAAAATTGAAATCTTCTCATTTAGTACATCGGAGTAACGATGAATAAAACACGTTATAGTTGATAATTTTAAAAAATTCGGCTGTATTAAGGGATTCCACTTTTCAAATAAATGTGTGCTTTACTTTTTGGCGGTCGAACCATTTCCCATATTGAATGCTGCTAAGTCAATGCTTCGAATGATTCCCTGAAAAAACTCTTGCAAAATGGCGTATGTTGGCACTTTGGCAAGGCTTAGTTTGAAACTGGATTTTATTTGAGACTGGTATATATAATGACACTGGTTATAGATAAAAATGAATGTTGGTACGTGTGTATGAAGTTGAAAAACTCCAGCACTGTTTGACCAATCACCATGAAATTTGGTTAACCTAAGTCTTTTATCATGGAGAAGGTTTTTATGCTATCCATTTTCCTCTAACTTGCCACTTGGTGCCGCAGCACAACATCGAATTCTATTCCATTTAGCCGTTTGCTAGGAGAATATCGTCCAACCAATTTCGATGAAATTTGGTACACACGAATATTAGAACATGGAGAATATTTTTCACTATCCATTTTGCTGTAACTTATCGCTAAATGGAGCTGCAACGCATCAACTTCTATACCGTTCGACCGGTCGGCATAAAATTTTTTATACTTACACATTTGAGCACGAAGAATATATTCTAACTGCATTCCTTTTGATGTTACTCACCACTAGATGACACTGCAATGCATTATTATTTTAACTCGCCACTAGATGACGTTGCAGCAGGCCAAATTCTTGACCATTCAAACAGTCGCTATGAAAATCAGTATACATAGCTATTTGAACAATGAGAATATTTTGGCGTTATCCATTTTGCTATAACTCACCACTTGACGGCGCTGTAGAAAATCATTACTTTAAATAACCACTAGATGGCCCTGCAGTGTATCACTTCTTGACTGTGCAAATGATTGCTATGAAAATAGGTATACATAGATATTTGAACACGGGGAAGTGTTTGGCGCTATCCATTTTCCTATAACTTGCCACTAGATGTAGCGTCAACACATGAACTTCAGGACTGTCCAGCCGATCGTCATGAAAATTCGTATACATTGATATCTGAATGCGAAGAATATTTCCACCGTATCCGTTTTGCTAAAACTCGCCACTAGATTGCGCTACGCCGCATGGACTTCTGCACCGTACAAACGATTGCCTTGAAATTCGGTATGCATGATTATTGGACACAATATAACACGATATCCATTTTGCTATATCTGTTTATTACAATGAATAGTAATCACCACAAATCGTAATATCAAAAAGTCCATTCATTCCCGTGCGAAGAACGGGTACTTCAGCTAGTTATAAATAAAAGTCTAAAAAGTTACCTTTAAAATGCATACAGTATTAAAATATATGAACCAAAACTTTGAATTGATTGAGACTAAAATACAACTGATGATGGGAAAATTATCAGTCAAACTTAAAACAGTGTTGTCAAACTCAGGGTCCAAATTTAATAACAGTATTTACACTCTCCATCACAGAAAGATTTTGCAGATGCTAATCAAACCGTTTGACTCTTACAAATTGGAATTATTAGCAATATAGGAAATGCAATGGACTGGATGTGGGGTTTTGGAGAAAAGAAAGCTTACCATCTTTTATACAACTGTTATAAACCAAAGCACGTACATGGAACTGATTCATCTTGAACAAAAAAAAAAAAAAAAATTGGTCATCTAGTCATGAATTTTTGAGCCATTTTCCTAGGTTATGCCTCCTATGTTTAAAGGACAGTTAGCTGATTATTCTACTATTAATGAGATGCACCAGCTGAGGAAAAAGATGATGAGAAGGATTTCTTTTTACAATAAGCTTGACCATCTCTTGGATCACTTGACATAATAAGAAGATTATTATGAGTGGTTTTAATACCAAAATTGGTAGTGAGAAAAAAGTTGGATCTGTAACTGGAAAATATTGTTTGCATATTGACTCAAATGATAGTGGTAACAGACTTATCAATTTTGCTATTTCTCACATGATAATTGGCAACACAATGTTTAGCACTGAATATTCACAAAACAACCTGGAGATCACAAGATAGATCTTTTAACAACCAAACTCAAGTATTGGTTGATTCTAGACATTTTTCGAACCTCATGGATGTGATAATTTAGAGGAGCTAATATAGATTCTGATCACTTTTTAGTGATCTAAAAAATTTCACTGGCAAGGAAGAAGAAAAAGATCTGCCTTGCTTGTGTGTAAAATTTGACAATAGGAAGCTATAAGATCCAAAAATTCGTGAAGATTAAATTCATTTGATATCAGAATTTGATAAAAGGAGGGTGAACAGTAATGAGGTGAATGAAAATTGGCAGCTTACAAAGAAATTCATAATATCAGTACCTGATACGTATTTGGGTAGTGAAAAAAGATTTAAAAGAACTGACTGGTTTGATGATGTGTATAAATTCTACTGAAGATGAAAGCAGGGCATATAAGAATATGATTAGTAGAAGATTTATTAGAAATACACTATCTAACAATAAGTATTTGGACACCCATGCAAATGGGGATATCTGGAGTCTTGATCTACGTCATGCTCTCTGTGCTTAAATATTGTGTAGTAAACAGCATTGGCTAGTCGCATGCCAGATGCCAAGAAATTCAGAGCTGTCTCACTTCGAGAAAGACATAATTGTTGGATATCATAGAAATGGTGGATACTTAAGGGATGTACCTTGTAAGTTAAGCATTCTAAAATCAACAGAGACTTTCTTGAATAAGAAGTGAAAGGTGAGTGGGGATTGTCAGAATGTGCTTTGACCTGGCCTGGCAGACCTAAGAAACTGAGAGATAGAGACCAACAAGTGATGTCCAAAGAAATTCAGAAAAACTGCACCAAACCAATGGCCTGGATATTGCAGGAATCCAATAAGTATCTGAGACTGTTGTTTCGATAAATGCAATCCAAAAGGAAGCACATTTGCTTGCTTTCCATGGTCATGCTGCCACCCATAAGCCTTTGATTACAAAATCTAACCATACTGCTCAGTTGAGATGGTGCAAGGCACGTCAAAATTGGACCGTAGATGAGTAGAAACAGGTTCTCTGAAATGATGAATCAAGGTACAATCTCTACCAGTCGGATGGACCCTACGAACACCAAGTCTGGGTTTGGCATATGCCTTTTTGCTAGAATGCATTGGGCATTGTGTGTAGAGTAAGTTTGGCGGAAGTGGTATTAGGGTATGGTGATGTTTCTCATGGTGTGAGATGGGACCATTGATCCCAATTCATGGTAAGCTCAATGCCAAATCCACTATTTTAGACAATAATGTGCATCCTATGCCGTGACAATTTTACAGGATGGAATCGTTATTTCCAGGATGATAACACCACTTGTCATGTTGCAAAGTCCGCCATGGATTGGTATGATGACATGGGGTGAACCGACTGGCCTGGCCTGCCCAGATTCAAGACTTTAACCTTACAAAAAACCTCTGGGATGAGTTGGATTGCTGAATTAAGGGGCACAGCAACTGTCCAAAATCAGTGAAAGAACTTACATATCTTCTCCAAGCCGAGTGGAAGAAAATATCACTGTATCCATCATCCAAACACTTGTGGAAAGCCTGTCCGGGAAGGCTGCAATTATTTAAGGTAGAGGCTGTACCAACTATTGAATATTAATAAATTGTGTTTATCTCTTTTATCACAGGTATCCAATTACTTACTGATAGATAATGCATAACCAATGAATATAAGAAAGCCTGTAGACAGAAGAGAATACATAAAAGTAAAAATAAAATCTGCAAAGAGAATCAACTTAATGAAGTTGGATTCCTAAGGTCCAGTCATGAAAGCAGTTTTCTTTAAGTCCATTAATGAGGGACGTAAGGACTTGGTTGCATCTAAGCAGTACGCCTAGATGCTATTGCAGCTGAATTATTAAAATTTGATGGAAGGATGTGTTTAGATCAATGTTCCCAAATCACTGAATTCGTGGGACTTGGATGGCAATCCACACAGATCAAATTTATTAAAAAGTAAGAACATGATTTAGTAAATAAAAAGCCTATTTAAATCTTGTTTTTTACTTTGGCTGATACCGATCCACCAAATATTTTTCCCATTTTTTTCAGGTCTAACAATGTAAAAAGTTGGGAAACACTGATTTAGATTGTCAAATAAAGTACAAAATGCAAGATAAAGTCAATAACTGATTATTCACACAAGTTCTTTCTGCAACTCTTGTTTCATGTTTATTTAATTTTAATTAATAAAAATAATTTAAACTCAGTCCCATTAGTTTTCTGAGAATGATCCATTATAGTTCATTTTTGAAAAAAAATTACCAGAACACAAAACTTCCAAATTATCAGACTAAAGCAAGAACTGCAATACTGTTGACGTGATTAACTTCCAAAACTGATGTATAAGGATATATGAATTCTCTTAAAAATACTCAGTTTCACTTTAATACTTTCACATTTTATTGCCTTAAGTGTCCTCAAAAGACCCATCAACATTTTACCAAAATATGTGGTGCAAATATCTGAGCCTTTCACTGTTTGTTGAAAAACAAAGAAATGTATATTTACAACACCCTCTCATCTCTAATGAGTATAAATATATTTTTAAACAAAATTTTCTCTTATAGTGTCACAAAAGCATGAAATTTGGCAAATTTAAAATAAAAAATCTGAAAAATATTCAATTGCACCCCAACTCACTTTCTCTTTTTTAACTTTAATATTAGCATCAACTGGCACTTCAGCTTTCTCAGCTTTCTTCTGCGTTCCACTGTGTGAAGTATTTCTTTTTCGGGGAGGATGATCGGTTTTTTCCTTTTTTGTTTTAGGAGCAGCACCTCCACTACCAGCAGAAGATCGGCGAGAACCTTTTGGGGGTCCTCTTTTCCTAGGTCCCATTGGCATATGAGGTTTGGCATGATCAGTAGCCTAAAAAAAATTAAAAAAAAAAAAAAAAAGCATACACTTTACCATAAAAGGTCCACACATGAATAAGATCATTTACTCAATAAACACAAAAGGAAAAAATTTTTAGGTTAAAAAGATAAATTCTTCATAAAATACGGAATTATTATAATAATAATAATCACAAAAGGCGATTAATAGAATAAACATGATTAAAAGCATTACAGCATTTCATGTTTAAATGAAAGAAATGTTTTAAGTTTTTTTTTTTTTTTTTTTTTTTTGCAGTTTCTTTCTTTGTAACTCTTAATCAAGGACATATTTAAAGAGGATGGGAGGGTGCAGAGAGTCCTGGAAAATTCTTGTGTGCACCTTAGCCCCCCCCGCCTTCTATATTTAAGAAAGAAACAAAAACTGTGATAAAAAGGTACGAACTTACTTTTGGTGTTTTTACAGACGGAGTCCATGCTGGATCAGAATCAGAATCGTCTAACATTTCAATTTCATCATCCGAACTTAAATCAATGTGGTCTCTAGGATCATCAATTCTTTCTTGTTTAATAGAAGGTCCTACATAATAAAATGTGAGCAAAAGAAAAGTGCTTTAACAAATTCACCATTTAAATGATAGTGCGTGTAAAAATATGACACTGAAAAATGCTTTATATACATTCAACTCAAAATATCTTAGAGCAATGTTTCCAAACTTTAAAACATAGTGACCCACTTTTTAGAAACCAAATCCACTACAACTTATTTCATTCTTGGCACACTGAATTTTTTCAGATACTTGACCCGCAAATAGTAGAAAAGTAGGGGAAGGTGGTGTAAGATGATGAATTCAGTATTTCGCTCAGGTATTCATAAATGGCAGCATGTATTGGTCAGCATAATAAACACCTGGTGGGAACCCAGACTGGCACTAGGATAGCCCCCTGTACTTGCCGTTTAGAGGAAGTTATAAAAAGAAGTTTATTTTCCAAGGGTGTTTGTTTAATATTTGACGGTCTCAACATAAGAAATCAAGATTCTATGGTAAGTCTTTTTACGTTCTCACTAATATTTTCTGAATTCTCAGATTATTGTGTACAAATCTATAGCAGATCTATGTTTAAAGATATTTTTTTAGTTACTAATAAACATTGGTTTTGTAAAAATGACATGAGGGGGAAAGACGACAAATAATTTTCAGCTTGTCCTCTTACCCCACACACTTTTTTTAATATATTTTCTCCAGTTTTCATTTCTTATCCGTTCTTAAGGGCACATAAGACATAATGAAAACAATTAAAGGCAGGTAGTTGAAATTTTGAAAGAGTGTGGAAAGACGAGGAAGAAATTGCTGTTGCTTCTGTTATCAGGAACTGCTATAAAACAAGATTTGGAAAAGAAAGAAAAAAAGGAACAAGAAGAGAAAGAGCTAAAAATGCAAAAAAGATTGACTAAAAAGGCAAACAAAACGGAAGGAGCAAAGAAGAAACCACGACGTCATTTGAAATTTTCTTCATCTTCTGACAAAAAATTATTCTCAATTTTTTTTCTTGTGCTGCCTTACTCAAGGAAAGTACAAATCTGAAATATTTTTGATTTACCCTTTTTAGTTTTGGAGTTATGGTGGGTCAAAGTACCCCAGATGACTGACGTAGAAATAATTTAGGGCCATTTTAGCCACTTTATTGTCTCCACTGTGACTGGCTCAGAGGTGCTTCAGAGAATTTTTCCATTTTATCTGATATTATACCTTGGATATTAACATCTCAAATTGAAAATTCATTCGAAAATAGTCAGAGCCCCTAAATACCACCACTTTCATAAAAAATACAGTTTTAAGAATGCTTTAAATCTTGGCTCTGATGTGATACAGAAAAATTTTTTGCACGGTGCAGTTATATATCTTCATATAAAGTGAATTCAATGTTAAAATTTTTTGAAGGCCCCCAGGGCCCCCCAAATATTGTCCTTAATGCTATTTTATGAGATTTCGAAGCATTGGTAAAACAGAAGAAGACTTCCAGAGAAGACTCAATCACAGGGGAAATATTGACATGGAGATGTAGTATCAACATAGTAGTTTCATTTCATGAAAATACATTTTTTGAAGGTACAACTGTTTCCAGCAAAAATCTCAAAAAGTACCTCCCTATTTGGGAAATTCCACTGATGCGCATGGGGGCATTTCAGCATTACTTTTAGAAGTTTAATCGACTATAGCACTTTTATGCTATTTTATAACAAAATTCTCAAGGAGAAATTCTCAGGTTATTTACTTAGTTTTAGTCTCTCTGTTGTATTGTTTATTGCGAGCTGCTTAGATACTTTTTTATATTAGAAATTGTAAATGGAGTAACAGAAGAAAATGCATTTGGACAAAAAAATATCCTGCCTGTAGTGACTGTTTTTGCGTCATCTGGTCGTGGCCATTTAATGAATGAGAGTCAGGTATTGTATGCAAATATTTCATTGTAGCTGCCCCATCTACTTCTGATAAAGCAATGACTCTTCCACAATAAAATAACTTTTCCACTGCCTAGTAAGAGTTCAGCTCAGTATTAGCCTTTTCCTACTTTTTTCACTAGTCTACAAAGAAAATTATATTAAAAAACAGAAATAATGTAAAATGCTGTATAATAAAAATATTTTATTTATAGAACATGTACAATTTTTTTTCTACAGTTTGTTTTACTTTATTTTGTGATCTTGATTTTATTAACATATTTGCATCTGTGACAGTTAAATGAATTTTTTTATGTATCAGGAGACTAAAAAATAGATTATTAACAACACTAGAGATCGGGATTGGCAATACATTGACTTTCAGCATTTAAATCATCTCTTAGGGCTAATAAAGCACATTCTTCACTATCTTCTCCCTCAGATTTCTCATCTTTAAGCTTTACAGTGACTAAAGAATAATACTAATCTTTCACGAGTCAAATATTCATCTGGACTGAAAAATTTCTTATTTTCTAAGCGCCTTGTTCTCGTCAACTTGTACACAGAATCTGCTGTTAACTTGCTGCCTTTCTTCTCCCCAATGTCATAACATTCTTGGCAGAAGGTTTTCTGTTTTTCTGTAAGTCGAATCGCTTTTTTCCTGTTTCTAATGGCCCATCCATTGTTATTAGTTTCCTTTAGAAGATATCTCCTTTAGAAGTGTCTCCTTTAGAAGAAATTTGCTCTTGGTTTGTTTGTACTTGCCTTTGAACTTCAACATTTTTAACAAGTTTTGGAACAACAAATTTTGTTTCCAAGCGTTTTACATAGGCATGCTTTATTTTATCAAGTCCTGCAGTTGGCTTAGTTAGATTATAGGTTTCACTAACAAGGTGCTCCTGCAAATCCTGTTCATCATCAAAAACACATGTACAACTATCTTCAGGACAAAGAAGTGGGACTCCCACTCATCTTTGTTTTTTAGCTTTGGTAGTAACAGGAACAGTGCCTTCTTCAAAATCAGATATTATCACAAGGCTGGATCGGAAACATGAATATTTATATTGTACTTCCGGCCCTTTTCCAATTCCAGTATCTCCAAACAGTCATATGGCCTTCATGGTATTCAAAACTGTGGATGTTAATAGCTGGTATATCTAAAGCTCCCAATTCTCCACCTTCCATTGGATATATCACCCTCATACAGCATGGCATCTTTCATTTCCTTAGCAGTTGTAATATCATGACCATCATTCACATACATTCGAGTTTCCTTCTTGCAGTAGCATTATGACGGTCACATTGATCTTTACCTGTCTGTGGCTCTACAAAGTCTGTGACGTAAGAAACAAACTCTACAAACTCTGTGACGTAAAGAAACCATATTATGATTTTTTGCAATGTGGTACTCAGTTTCCATTGCAGCAGAGCCAGAATAGCATCCAGCATTATCAGTTTGCATAAAAATTGTCTTTAAATTTGGGTATCTTGATTTTAAAGTCTTCAAAACAAAATCCAACACAGACAGAGATGCATGCATATCCTGTTTACACTGGTCAAATACCACCCAATATGTTTGTTTCACAATACTATCTTGTTTGCTTCCGTTGAAAAAGCAACAAACAGTTTCCATTGACATCCCCTCTTTCCAAAAAGTGGTTTCATGGCCCAATTTTTATAATAATGAAGGTATCTTCCAATAAATTTTAAAATGCATATACTTTTCCTCTATTTTGGCAGGAAGTTTGGAGTGCATGACATTGCCATTTTAAGATATAATTGCAATTTTTTTTTTTTTTTTTTTTGTAGTCGTGTTGTAAATTAAGTTTTACTTCCTCTTCGTATTCATATTGTTGTAAATATAACTCTATTTCCTCTAGTGTTGTAATCAAATTTTCACAACTCTTGCATATATCATCATGTTGATGATTATAATCTTTTTTGAAGTTTTTATTTTTCTTGTCACTTAGTGCATAGGTTATGCAGTGTGTTGCGCATGAAGATTGAATATCACAATGAATTCGATAGTTCCCTTTGAAATATTGTTTGCCACTTTCTAAATTTGCATTTAGATAAGTTTTGTGATCTGTATGTAAGTTTATGGAATCAATAATTTTGTGAAGCTCATCAAATGCCGTAGCTCCATCAGCACAGTAAGAATTCAAACCAGTCATTGCTTTACGCTGACTAGCTTTACAAGTATCCAGAATGTGGTACAATGTGCATTCTGAAAATCCTATAAAACCATTATCTTAGCAATACTGCTTGCAAGACTTGACAATGTTTGCATGTATACGTGTTCTAACTACATGTGGAATAACCAAAAGCTCACCACTGTCACATTTCAGTGAAGTTGTTCCAAAATGAACATCCTGAATATATCCAGATGTGAAGAGGTAATACAGGAAGTCATCTAGTTTGATACTGTTTGGTCCTGATGATTGAGAATGTTTTTCAGGAACTAAATTGATGCATGCATCAGACTTCTGGAGTGCTCTTGATTTATCAACCAGATATTTTGTTGTATGAAATAATGCAGTGATTTATTTGTTTCTTACTGTATTGTTCTGCGGGAACCCGGAAGCAGAAAGTGGGTAAAAGTGTGACATACGTCGCAGAACAATCACAATCTTTGCAGAATATTTCATCTTTTAAAAGAAAGAATATACAGAATATGTTTTGCAGAGTAATTAAAGTGACTTGCCCTTTATGCTATGACTTTTCTCTTCACTTTTTGCACATTTTTCTTTTTTTTTTTTTACCTAATTTGTATTGTACCATGGTTTGTACTAATTGGACTGCCCGCAGAACATTTGCAACTGTTCGAAGTTATGTTGCTGAACACTGAATATAATTCTGCTCCTGAGTGCTGGAACTGCACAAAAAATCTGAATTTTGAGTCTGTTACTTGTAGCCCTTTTAAATGCATCAATAAGTATTCTGATTTCAGGTGTCAGAGAAACTTCTTCACTATCATCACTTTCAGATGAATCTATGTACTTTCTTATCTATGTACTATCTAATATATTGTACTTATCTATGTACTATCTAATATATTGATCACAGAATTTAAATCAGAAAGGGATGTGTCTCTAACAGACGTGAACTCATCATCAGCTTCTCCAAATGCAGTACTGTTCACAGTTTTTTCATCTGCAAAGAACTTGATGAATTCAGCTGCTTCTTCAACTTTTCTGTCCCGAAGAAGTTTTAAGAATTCTTTACCATCTTGCTCTTCAACATTTCTATGTTTGGCACATATACCAAACCCAATTGCACATTTTCCATGATATTTTGTAAACATTCAGTGGCATAAATTCAATGATGTCACGGTTGTTTTCTGCTTAGGAACAATACCAAGATGATTGGGATGGTAACATTTGCTACCAGTTTGGAAGCAAATACCCCAATAATCACAGTGACGTGGACATCTCACTTTCTTCATTTACAATAATATTGAACTGTTCAATTTTTACAAATGCACGAACACGTTGCAATACACATCCTTCTCCATCAGTGTACTTTTTGAAGGTCAAGAGTTTGTAGAACAAAACTTTTTATCTTGATGAGGCTATTTTTTTTTCTTCTCTATATTTGCATGAAGAACCACATGAGTTTAAGGAGGAAAGAATACATAAACTATAATCTGTCTTTTATTTTTTTTTCAGCCATTCTGTTGTGTCAACAATTGAAACCATCATTTTCAACCATCCTAGTCAACAATTGAAAATTTGTCCGGTACAGTATTCGAATTTTGCAGGTTACCTGCAAATATTACCAATATAACCAACCTACCATAACGAAATGGCGACCAGATAGAACAGTACAGCAGCAATAATTTTCTGCATTAAAAATCATGATTCATACCTAAAATGTGGAAAACTGATAAAATAGTTTTTAGGAATTTCTTTTTAGAACATTACATCCAACTAATCATTGTCAATAGTTCTCCTGTGGGAAGTCGGCTTCAACTGTACCATTGCTTCGAAATTTTATAAATTAGCGTTAAGGACCATGTTTGGGGCCAAGTAGAGGGGGGCCCGGGGGCCTTCAAAATTTTTTACATTGGATTCACTTTACATAAAGATATATAACTGCACTGTACAAAAAAATTTTCTGTATTACGTCAGAGCCAACATTTAAAGCATTCTTAAAACTGTATTTTTTTATCAAATTGGGGGTATTTGGTGGGGCCTTTATTTGGGGGCACACAAGAAAAAACAACAACACAAGAAAAAAAAATTCAGAAAATTCTGTGATGGTGATGGAAACGACCAGCCTGATTTGTACCTGCAATGCCTCATAAATGTATTTTTTTTAATTCAAATTATTTGCTAATAAAGTGTTCATCAATGTTAATTCACATTCAAGAGTTCATCATCTCACTCTATCCTATTAGTCATCTTACAACATGGCTGGGGAAGATAACAAAAATTACCTTTTTGAGGAGAACAGCTGCTTTGCCTTTTAAAAGTTGAAACAGGCAATTGAAAAAATTTGTGGTGTAAGGCAAGACATGAAAGAAGTTATTACAAAAATCTCAGTTTTTAGACTCATTCACAGTGGTCAGTAAAAATCATAGTTATTTTAGTTCACCATCTTACACTGCCTTCCCCTGCATCTAGATATACATTTAACATTTTGCTGCAACTCATCAAGAACATTCTTACAGTGATGTAGGGAAATGAACACGTAATACTTTAAAAATTAGATATCTGCAAATATTTTAGATAAAACCTACAGCAGTGGCCTTATTAATCATAATCCTAAAATACTTTAAACAAAAATTAAAATATAAAAATGTAAGAGGAAGCATAGAATTTTTTTTTTTTTTTTTTTTGCAAAACTATTTAACCATCAAAGTGAAATAACCACCATTAACATAACACATTTTTTAAACTTCAGTTTACTTTTAAGTGAATGTCGTACTTTTGTTTAAAATAAAAAGGAAAGAAAAAAAGAAAAAAATTTAAATGGAAAAAAAATGTACAATATTGTGTATGCTTTTAAAATTTAAATTTCAAAAAATCCCCTTAGAAAAGTTAGAATTTTTAAATCTGTAAAAGGCAACAACTGTTCCAATTAAAGAATTTGTGGCCCAATTTTGAGATTTCCAAGGATCCCTTATAAATGAAAGAAAAGATTATTAAGAAGTCATTAAAAATCCCTTCCTATAGTCGATAGGTTACAATTTTCTCAACAATACCATTTAGAAACTCCATTTAGAAACTACTATACATAAAACCTTGAAATTTCTCTTAAGAAAAATACAAATATCTTTATTACTGAACCCAATATGCCATGATACAACAGTTTTTCAGAACAAGGAAAAATTGTTTGAATTATAAAGGCTTCAAAATGTCAGAAAAACAGGATATTTTAATTTAAAACTAGGGAAACCATGAGAAATCATCAAAATCTAGGAGTCACCTGGAAAATTCAGTAGAGCTGGGATATATGACCTAGCAATGATTCACCAGGAAGACACAAAACCCATTTAACCCCTTGCCAGTTCAATTTTTTTTTTTTTTTTTTTCAGTTGCAGGGTCAAAAAACGCAATTTTTTTTATGCATATTTTGATATAGATATATTTTAAAGCATAATAATACTATTCTCATATAAGATTTCCTAAATCGTGTATAGTTCTACCTTCTAGTGGCTAGAAAAATAAATAAAAGTGTTTGAAAGCAAAACAAAATAATTTGGGGAAGATTATATGAAAAATAAAAAATTTCCTACTGCCCGAGCTACACTCGGGATAATGCAGAATGGAATGTTTTACCTGCCCGAGCTCAGCTTGGGAAAATCCGGTAAGAGGTTAAGAATACGGTGGAAAGAAAGGGTTACCATAGAAAGAAAACTAAAAAGAACTTGTTTATAAGTTAAAATTCATAAATTATTAACACACATTTTTATGTGTGTGTCAGAGGTGTAGCTAAGGGGGGGGGGGGGTCTTACAAAAGACAATAAAGAATAAGACAAATTGATAGTCATGAAGTGTTTTCACTTGTTCTACACTAAGAAATAAAGTATGAATTGGATTACTACTGGCAATTACGTATGAAAGGCATGATTCATAAAAGCTATCTTTTGTTTAATTTTAATGAAAAAGCTTTCAAATATTTGAAATAGCTTCCATAATGTGTAGCAAAACAAACTTATATTATGAATTTAAATACAGTGAAACTTCCATGAGCGACCACCCCTGTTAAGCAACCCCATCCTCCAATGATTAATTTTTATCAGCACCGATATTTTACCTTATCCACTTAATGTTAAAAGATCCTCTAGAAGAGACCACACAACTCTCTATAAGAGACTGATCCCAGTTCCCTGTCCAAAAATTTTCTTGCATCTTTTCTGGAATAAAATAAACAAAAACCACACTCCAAACAAGTCGCTCTACTGCAAATCAACAGCAGGTGCAAGCACACGTACGCATCACGTACAAATATTGTAAGTGCAAGAAAGGACATGTCTTACAAACTAGTAATTTTACTGTTTGAGCAGTATATTGGCACGATCGAGTCACACGAAAGAGGAAATTTGGAGAGAAAGTTGGCAGTTACTTTGGGTAGTGGGAAAACCCAAAAAGTAAATTTTAAAGTAAATAGATTTTATTATGGTAAATTCAGAATGCATGAAGAATATCAGAATAAATGATCTTTTGCTCGATGTAAGACAAAAAAGAGAGAAGTACTCTCGGAGAGATAAAAAAGAATGAAAAATCTGAAATCTCTAAATATCTTATTAATATTTAAATTTTAAAAATATGTTTGTACAGTTATTTATGTATTAGTATGCAGTTCCATAAGTAACAATGCAAACAATATTTTTTAGCATTTATTTTTCTTGGCTATCAAATGTTTTTACTTCTTTGAGCGAACACCTCTCTTAACGACTGTTTTTTCGTGAAGCGGGGGGTGATTGCTCCTGAGAAGTTTCACTGTATTATAAAAATTATAAATTTAAATAATAATTTAATAAAATATTATAAATGTCTCATACCTGGACCAGTTTCTTGTGAAGAACATGTTTCACTTCTTCTGGACCGCAGGTTTCGTCGTGAGCCTTCAAGTGCAGTTTCTTCTTCTTCAATAACCTCTTTTTTAATTGTAATAGGCACAAAGCTTGCAGCTTCAGATGTATCTGCTGTTTTGGATGATTTTCGAATTTTCCTTTTTGAATCACTCTTTGAAGCTGACGACTTTTTCCTTCCTCTTTTTTTTGCAGTATATGAAAATTGAACATCACTTTCTGGTGATGATTCTATTTCAGACTTTACTTTAATTTCGCCTGCCGGAAGAGTTTCAGAATTAGTTTCTTTATTCTCAATACATTTAGAAAAAGTTCTTTTTCTATTGGCACTATGCTTTGAAACCGTGTCTGAATATTTATTTAATTTACCTGAATGTTTCAGTCGCTTAGATTTCTCCTCAGCATCATTTTCTTTTTTAATATGACTAGATAATATAATATCTGCAGAACTTGAAGAGGCACTTTCATCATCAGATATTACAATTGGATTACTATTTTCTTTTATACGCCATGAACGTAAATGATTATTGCATCGACCCATTCGAATGATAATTCTAGGATTTTCCTCCTGAACACTATGCCTTTTGCTTTTATGCTCTCTATGAGCATGAACATTATGCTTTGATTTTATATGCTCTGTTGAGGACTCAACATCAGAAATAGGTATATATTTTTGACTAGTTAAGAAATTTTTATAGCACTGAAGAAAGCCTTCTGTGTCTTTATTTCTTGTCTTCATAAATGTATGAGGAGAATCTTTTTCACTTTCTTCAGGAAACTGAAGGCTGCCTAAAAAACCTAATTCGTCATCAATGCTTGAAATTTTCTTGGGTGGTTTAGTTAAAACAACTGAACAATTTTTATTTCTACTTTCAGCCATTTTAAGTTCAGATCTATATCTTGAATAGTTCACCGGTGGTAATTCTTTTTCATCACATAATTGCTTTTCAAAAGTACTATAACAGTCAACATTGCCATACTCTAACATGTTTGGTGGCTGAACAGGATAGCCATTACTATACATATTGCGATCATTTTTAAACGAATGATATTGATTCATATTGCCACTGTTCATATCAACTTTTCTCCTTCTCCCTCTACGGCCTCTTCTCCTAGTAGGATTTAGAGAAAAGTTGCCCGGCCTAATAGGATCTAAATGTGAGGAACTATATGGGTAATTTAATGTTGAAAGAGACCTTATTTCTTTCTGAGGCTCTTTTGGAACTGGTGGCCGTGGCACCATAGTCCTTGTTGGATTTTCCATATTTACAGCACAATTTTGGCGAGATTCATCAGATTCTGATGACCTAAGCTGCCTATTTGCAGGTAACACATCTCCATCCATAAGACCTAAATCATTTTCCAAAAAAGGAGAAATTGAATTCACAGGATCGGGATTATGGATTCCAGAATCTACATGGGAATTAAACATATCTAAAGCATTTTTATTGTCCACAAGATCAGATGAAAAATATTGCCTGTCACCACCTAAATGATCAGGCATCATTGACGAAGAGTTAGGATGCATTGTATTATTGCGGAGAGGATTCATTGCAGGATTACAAGTTGGGTATCTAGGGGGCTGCATCGGCTGTCCAGGGGGAATATTGGAAGAACATGAAGCAAAGGGTGCCTCATGGCTAACTTTATTTTGTAAATAATTTGGACTGGATATTGGTGGTGTCATGGTATTTGAATGGCTATAAGACATTCTTCCATCATGAGGCATTGAATTAGAATGGGGAGTATGGGTCCTAGGCGGTATTCTTGAACTAGTACCTCCAGGCATTTGTCCTGGGTGCATTGTAGAATAAACTGATGAGTAAGATGACGGTGAATTATGGTCATGTGCAAAAACATTATAGTCGGAATGATAATCTGTTGATTTCTGTAACACTGACTGCGGTCCATGAAAACCCATGTTTTGTGACTGTGGAGTATTGTAGCACATATTTGCAGCACTGTTACTAGGACTGTGTTGATTTTTTTGTCCATTCCTTTGAGGAACAGCATTTATGTTATTTATGTATGTTCCTCCACTCATAGGTGAACATGGAGTAGCTGAAGAAATGTGACTAACTGGATCAACACTTGCAAATGGTGATGATGGATAAGACTGAGCCACAGACGGACTAAGAGGCACTGGGCTCTGTAGACTATTGTAAGCTCCAAAAGTTGTTGTTTTTGGACTGGAATAATATTCACTTGGTGAAGAAAAATTTGACAGGGGAGGAGAAGTTACATTATTGACAACAGGAGAATGAGAAGCATTATCACCCGAAAACGCAGATTGCGCAGAAAGAGGTGCAGAGGAATAAACGTTACTGACATCACGATCTGTATAAGGCCCATTATTATAAGATACTGGTGGTTGTTTAGAAATATATTTATCAGTGTTATTTCTCTCAAAACGACCCGGATGGTTCTTAACAGATTCATGAGGAAGCACACCAAATGAACCTGATACAGGAAGTTCAACATTTGGAGAATGAAAAGGTTGTGAGGAAACTTGACCTGTAAATCCAGAAGTGTTCTCAGAAGAGGGAAAGGCTTCATTTCTGGGTGCAGAAGCTTGTGCTTGCAAAAAACTATGTCCGCCAGTTTGATTTTCTTTACAAACTCCATTGTACAAGGTATCATCATAAAACTCTGCGTCCTTAGTTGATTGGATGGGTGGAGGAATGAGATTATCATAGTTAGAATTTGGTATTCCAGAAGCAGTAACAGGATCGGCATTTGTTCTTGGTATTGGCAAACCTTGACAAGATGACATGAGGAGGTTGTTTGCATTACTGGCTGCAAAATTGTTTAAAGAATCTTCAGGTGGAGCAGATGGTGGAAGGTGTGGTGATCCACCACTCAGCCGAGTAAATTGTTGCTGCTGCTCGAATGGTGACCATCGAGAAGCATCCATATTTAAAATGGGCTCAGGATTTGCCTGAAAATGATGATTCAGGAGCTAAGCAACCGAATTACAAACAAGAAGTACAAAAGTACTTAAGCTAAACTTTAAAATATCTTATAATTGGCTTAAGCCACGAAGCTAGTGCCGCTGATAAAAAGAACTAAAATTTTAAATAGTTGAACTACACTACAAACTTTAAAGGAAATATTACCAATTCTAAATTTTGTACAAATTATAATTGAACTAATTGCTAAAAGTTGAAAAATACTTACTGAGCTCTTAAATACTTAAAAGAAATTAATCACAACATATTTTATGTGTAAAAATAAAGTAAATCCTACATAAAATAATAAAAGACATTAAAGTTTAATATATATTACATTTAAAATAGAAAGAATAGTAACACATTTTTTTTTTTTTTTTTTTTGTAACCAAATCAACAAACACAAATGAAATTAAAGTAACACTGAGGAAAAAAATATATTCTCTTCATAAATTTATTTTAAAGAGCAAAATAAATCTCAAACTATTGTTTTTAAAATTTAAACTAAACAATATATTTTAATTCATAAATTAAAACAACGTTAGATTTAGTGTTTTACACTAATGAAAGAAAAGTATTTTTTATAACAAACATTGAATACAAACAGACATTTATAATACATTATAACACTCATTTCAGGAAGAAATAAATAAAATTAAAGAAAACTGATGCAATTTCACTCTTTAAACTGCTCATTTCCTATATTTAATACTAGATTTTTTTTTGCACAAAGAAAACCCTGCTTTTACCCTGCATATTCAATTCCTTTAATCTTGAACAGAAAAGGACTTAGTGAGTCAGGTTAAATCAACAAAATGAAGAAGAGTATGTTTGTTTTTTAACCTCTTTTAAGTGTTTTTAAGGGGTAAGCACAATTGTTTTATCCGCAATCAGCACAATTTACAAAGGCACTTTCTATCATATTTCATATTACATTTTTTCACTACAGAACAGCTAACTTAAAAAATCTGAAAGAAACATCAAGCTAGTGCCAATTAACTTACAGGTGCTACAAAAGTACTCATTTTTAATGCAATTCTTGCTATTTTGCATTTTATTTTCTTCTCATGCAGTTTCAGCTCCCTAGCAGAGGCAGCAATGTCTAATTGGCAGAAAAATTGGAAACTTTTGAGAGCTTCAGCCAAATATTAATCCATGGCTTCATGCTAAAGGATAAAAACAATTTTTTAGATACCAGATTCTAGAAAAAAAATGTCCAACAAAAGGAAAAACGTGAAGTTTTTAATTTTATTTTACAAAATTTTGAACTGCGGAGGCTTCTTGAGGCTTTTATTGCACTAATCAATTGCAACAGATTTAAAATGAGAATTTACAAAATCATTTCACTCGTAGCAAAAGTCGGACATCACAACTTACAACCATTATTAGATCCTAAAGCATTTTTTTATCTTGTGACATCAAAATGACATCAATCTCACTTATGATACCTAACTTTGATGATTAAAATCTTTAATGAAAAACTTACTGAGAATAGAGGAAGTACAGGAGCTAAGCTCCTTCTCATAAGTATTTAATGTAAGTCCATAGAATCAAAATCTTTAAAAATTACATTTCAGTTTTTAAAAAAAGGGGGGAGGAGGGTGTATAATACATTAAAATAAATGACGAGATTAATTTGTTGCCAAGCCAAAGCAGTGCCAAAAAAGAATGATACCGAAGCTGTTCCCAAATCTTGTACAATCTAATTCAGAAAATTGTGCAGATCTTCCTGAATTTGTTTATCTCTTATTTATTAGTCTAGAAAATATAAAAGATTTTATGAAAACCTTAAAGTTTGTAAAAAATGAGCAGTCACAGACCCACCTACCCCCTAACAATTTAAAAGATAATTTTTCTGCAATTCTGATAATGCAACTTTAGTTATACAGTTCAAATATTTAGACATTCCAAAAAATGAAGAAAATTTAAAATGGTCCGACAACCTACGTTTGTTGAAATTTTATAAAATGACCCTATGGAGCTTCAATTAAACAGTGATGTGATATATTTTTTGGTCTCTAAATTAACACTGTATGATTTTTATTTATAAACAGAAATAAAGAGCTGGATAGGAGGCCAAATTCCAGATCACTAAAGATTTGTGAAACAATGTTGAGACCAAATCTGTCTATTGAAATAAAGCTGTGAAGTCCATTGTTATCCAATGGGAAAAATTATTTCTTTCACAGTATTATAAATATTTTTCAGAATTAATAAAATTAGATATTATTTCAATTTTTAAAATTTTAGGATATTTTTAAATAACTAGATATGAATAAATACATAGGTTAGGCAAAAAGTTAATTGCATGCCTTTGTAAAATTTTTCTGTCAAAGGCTACTTTGATAAAATTGTCTGGCAACACTTCAGATATTTAGCTGTATTGTGTGATGTAGCGGCTTTCACAAAGCATGTGTAGTTCATCTTCTAATTATTCGTCTCGACAGCTGCAAGTGGCGTCTAAATTGGAAATACGTGCAGCCATTCATTTTTTGTGGGCCAAAAAGGTATAATTGCTCAGAAATTTATCGGTAGCTGCATCAAGTTTATGGTGAAAATGTAATGTCACATCAAGCTATTGCAAAGTAGTAGACCACATGCAGCAAAAGAAATGAGCGACTTTTCTTTTATGTTTTCAAACTCGTGAAAGAACTTTCAAAATGGCAATACCACTCGGATCACGAGTTGAAAGATGCAACCCAAGTATGGTTATCAGGCATTGGATGTGATTTCTTTGCAGAAGGCATCAAAAAACTTGTACACATCAACAAATGCTTAAATAACAGATATAATTACATGAAAAGTCGATTTTGCATGAAACTTTAAGATGCAAATATTATAAAATGTCTATTCTGTTTTGTTTTCTTAAGCAGTGCAACTAACTTTCTGACTGACCCTTGTACTTTATTTTATATGTATTTTGACTGATGTTACAATTTCCAATATTTCTTTTTGTAAATTTTTGAAATGGAATTTATTCAAGGCACCAATGGCTTTTGCAATTGATTTTTTTCAATCTTTGATTTAAATCATGGATGTATACACCTATGGCACGAGGGCCATTATTGGCTTATGACATCAGTTCCATTGGGACGGCAACACAGTTGCACCCGAAGTACCTGAGAAAATCAAATTATTTCCGATTCATCTTAAACTGTCATAAACTTAGCACTAAAAAATGTTCAGTTGCAAGGTAATAATTGACTTGTATCTATATCTGCCATCATGCTTCAAGAACTTTTATTTACAGTCAAACCCCATTATAGTGAACCCAGTATTTAACGAACTCACAGATATAACAAACAAAACTTTTGGTCCCTTGAAGTTCACACCTTATCAACTCCTACTACAATTCTTTAGGAAAACAGGCATTATTTCTGGATGCAGAGAAAGAAGGGAAGGCTTGGTTTTATGGCTGGTATTGACAGAACATTTATGATATTAGAAGAAAGAATATATTTAAGACCACAAAGAGCCTTTACGTAAACAATGGTTTGTCGAAGAATCTGCTCAGTGATAACAAAAAGGAAGAACAGGGCATATAAATTAATGATACAGAAGCATTTTACTAAGAGATGCAGACATGGGTGCTGCAAGAGTGAGACATGCATCTGTGCATACAGATGCATTATAGTATATTCGCACATATATATATATATACGTTTTATGGCCCCTTCACAAAAATACAATCGGTTAAAACAACCTTAATTGGTACTTTACCATATATTTTAATTTGTTTTTGTAAATTATTTTAAGGAAAAAAGTGACTTTTACTAAAACTGGTATGAAAATTCATAAAAATAGATGTTGAAAGTTGCCAAAAATAAACAGTTTTCAGTAATACGCGAATAAAGACGTATCAACTGTGGCATTCTTCAATCTCGCTTAAGTTAATCGTAGCAATAGCCAAGTACTTTTCATACATAGAGCCTGTAGTCTACACAGGGCCGGACTGGGCCATCGGGCGGTCGGGCGATAGCCCAATGGGCCGATGGTCATGTGGGCCGCATGGGCCGGTGCTCTGGATGGCCTAGACACGACTGCGACCCGCAAGGTTACGACACAACATGTGCAAGCTATATTGTATGCTGAATAATGGTTCTCATATCAAAACTATCTTTATTAAAATTGCAATGAGCTTTGTAGAACACATTAGAAATACAAAATACACATTAGAACAACATGTAATGGAAGCTCGAGCTCGGTGCCGGTGATCGTTGGGCCGACTACACGATCCGCATCTCACTTCAACAGAGAACTCAAACTCTAAACATTACTATTTATAGGCCTTTATAAAGATTTCAGTCATCCCAGACGGGACTCATGATGCCTTAAAATTGTCTTAAAAACAATTTTCATAATAAGAAAATGTGCTTTATAAAAATAGCACGCCCAAATTGCAGCGAGAAAAATAAAATACAGTGGTCGCCGCTTATTCCGGTCACATCGGGACAGATTGAAATTGACCGGAATAACCGAATTCCGAAATAAACGGCGGTATCAAAGTAAAAGTGAGAAAATTTAAGGGAAAAAAATTAGTAAATTAAATTAAAATATGTAGACTATCAGTTTCGGACTGCACGTGCTTTCTGATATGAAAAAGAGCAGTGTTCTGATGAAAACGGGAAAGTGGTATACATACATATGTACATTTATTAGTATGTAATTTTTGGTTTTATTTACTTTTTTTGGAACCTGGGACGGCACGTATTTGGCGCAGAATTTGTTTAAAATTATACTTTTTGTATCAGGAAATACCAAGAGATTCTTTTGGTGCAGAAACCTTCAAGAATATGCTTTTTGTATCAGGATGTATCAAGAGATTCCATTTGGCGTAATCGGCGCAGCCGTAGCACTCCTGCTATATTACTCAATAATTTGACTATATACTACTTATTTATTTAAGAAAAAGAACAAACAAGTGAAAAAATACATACATACATACCTGCCAACTTTTACGGATTATCCGTAAAATATACGGATTTTAGTGTTAATTTACTGATGTACGGATATGACGAGTCATTTTACGGATTGTTTGGCGATTTTTGAAGTTCTCAATTTTTTTCAGTGCAATCTTTTTCCATCCGTCCAGAGAATATATACTTTCCCTTCAACACTCGTTTATTTAAATGTCCAATACCGTAAGAATAAAAATTGATTCCTATTTTGATTTTAAATGTAATTTTTTACCTCCCCTCCTCCTCATCTCTCGAAGAAACCAATAAAGGGGAAAAAAGCAGCATTGAATAGGGCAGGATCTTTTTCCATCCCTCTTGAGAGTAAATATTTTTCCTTTAGTACTCTTTCATTTAAAGCTCCAATTCCGTAAGAATAAAAAGTTATTCCTATTTTAAATTTAAATTTTTAACCCCCCCCCCCCCCACCGGAAATCAGTCAGGAAGGAAAAGAAAACTTAATTAAGTAGAGCAGGTTCAGTTGTAAATGAAAATGATATTAAAAATTAAATTTCATTTATGTCAAAAAGAGCATTTTGACAATAAATAAACTTAGTTTAACAAGTGGTAACAAGAGCACTAGTTATTAACAAAAAATGAACTTAGTTTTACTGATGTGAGATGGGAATTTACTGAAATGAGCACAAGATTTTACTGATGTTAATTTTCCCAGGTTGGCAGGTATGTACATATGTACATTTATTGTTTAAAAAAATAAAACTATTACAACTTCTTGGTGGGAAAATTCGAAATTAAGGCTGTTTTACTGGCATTGTGTCATGTAGCACAAGCTGAATTAATCTTCAAAAGAGGTAACCATTTACGTTGATCTCCTAAAGCGATCTACGTAAAGTGTCTATAGCGTTCAGCAAATCTACTCTTTTGATACATACCCGGTTCAGGTGTAGATCGTTATCATCATCAGGTATCTCATTGGTTCAGGGTGTCGGGTTGATCATTAGTTTTTAATAAAATTCTATTAAGTGTACTAACAACCAGGGTTGGCTTTTTACCGGTAAAAACTGGTTTTTACCAGGGCATGGTAAAAACTAGGTTTTTACCGGTAAAAACCTGGGAAAAAGGGGTAAAAACCTAATGATACAAAAAACTCCCTGAGTCATAAACTGTATATTAATGCTATTTATAAAACTGTATTTTCATGTAATTGATGTGGATATATCATCATCAGGACATACTGATGATGCAAACTACATTATGTGATTGTGCAAACTACATTATGTAATAAGTAATATTTGTAAGCATTTGGTTTTCATTAAAATGGTTAAGATAAGTCAGTGTAATAAAAGTATATTTACAATTGTCCTTTAAGTAAAAATTATTTAACTAGCCTGCATTACATAATTGTAATAAATATTGTAATGTGCCTTCTCATAATAATAGTTTTAATAAGTTTCATAATGATAAATGTACATTATCTATAAATTTGAATTCTTGTAAGATGAAAACATGGATGAAAGTTTTCTGTGTTTATTATATTCCTCAAAATGAACTATTTTCATATAGCATTCTTTTACTTACCAAATCAGACACTGAATTAGGTGAATATTGTTATATGGAAATGGAAATAGTGATATTAAATGTCCTGAACTTTTATCCCTGAGAAAATGAAAAAATAGCAGGATAAATCTTCATTGTTTGCTTGTAGATTAAGGCCGATTGACTGCACTAGGGTCCCAGTCCTATAGGGGAATACCTTCCTATTTCTAAAGGATCCTAGCCAGTATTTATGCGCAGTTTCTGAAAAAAAAACACGGAAACAGCCAGATCAACAGGCAGGACCGGGGTATGAACCTGGCACCTCCCACCATCCAGTTTCGAGAGCAGAACATCTCAGTCATTGGTGGAGAGATAAATCTTCAAAAAAGTGACAAAAAATAGTCAAACTAATAAGTTTTTCTCAAAGGTGGTAAAAACCCTGGTAAAAACATGTTTTTCCAAAGACGGTAAAAACCGTAGTAAAAACCGGTAAATACCATCAGACGGTAAATACCGCCCAACCCTGCTAACAACTGTTTTGATTGAATTACTGTAACATCTAAACACAAATATGAGTCATCTTTGACCGGCTTTCACACCACCCTAAAAGCTAATTATGTCGAAAATGTAACCTAATCTCCAAATTACTTGACCGGATAAAGAGGTACCCACTACCGGCGTAACCGGCGGAAAAACAGTGCAGTTTGGCCATTTTGTTCTGTTCCTACAGATTTTCACCGGTATAAGCGGCTCATCGGATAAACCACCGACCGAAATAAGCGGCGACCATTCTGCTAGACGGTGACTTTTAAATTCACAATTATTTTTGGGAGGGAGAGGGGGGGAGGGAGTTATATGCCTTAATTTAATTTTAGTTGAAGCATAATGTAGCATTCGTCATATTAGTAAAACGAATGAATGAATTACAATATGCAAAAAACAATAAAGTTTTGCGCAATTTATTCTTCAAATAAAAGTAATTAAATGTACATGATAGTTTTTGTCCCGCAAGGGCCTGTTCGCTAAGCTCCGCTCTCATAAGAACACGGAAAGTGAAACAGCACCGGTTTGGCTAGTGTTTGGGAGTGTGAAAAACTCTCACGTCTGGGCTGCTATGGGTCCGGGTACACTATGGAAGCTGGCACACGTAAAATCTAAATAAGCGGCGACCATTCTGCTAGACGGTGACTTTTAAATTCACAATTATTTTTGGGAGGGAGAGGGGGGAGGGTTCGTGGCTCCAATGTCCTTCATGTAAAAATAATACCTCTGGGGGTGCCGATTTCACGTGCTAGTCTTCCATCTGGAACTGGTCCAAAATTAGGAGGCCACTCATAGGGAACAACTTTGGTCTGTAATAGACATCCCCTTGACCATAATGTACGGCCCTCGTAGTGGTGAAGCCTCCAGTAGGCTGCTGACCCGGCCATTAGAAACGAAGAAAGAAAAAAAAAATGCAAGTTTGGCACGTTTTTGCCATTAGTAGGGAAAACCTGAAAAAAAAAAATACAGTCCCGGCAAAAAAAAGGGGGAAGGCATAAATATTTTTGTTGCAAACCTGAAAAAAGAATAGCTGACTATTTAAAGTTTTGATAAAATAATATGTAGGTGTGTAAACACGCTTGCACTCTGAAAGTAAGTTAAAGAATACAAATTTCATTAAAAAAGAAATTTGAATGAATATTCTAAAATTTTAATAACTTTTCTCAATCGTAAAGAATTTTTCTTTTTGTTTCTAATTTAAATATTAACCTCTGTGCTTCGAGTGTAATAAATATGCTACAATATGACACAGCAGAATATCCTGTTCAAATTTTATTTATACTTTTGAGTTCAATGAAGTTTTAAATCTTGACTTTTTAGAAGTTCACACCATTATACGGCACACATGTGCTATGATACCTGAATTATTTTGTATAGTGTCTGAGGCAGTTGGTACTGTTTTTGAGTTTTATAAGGTCTTTTACTTGAAGATTAAAATCCTGAACACTATTTACAATGTTTGGATTAATTTATTCACATAGTGTTCATTAACTATTTTTAATTGCTATTATGGTTTACTTTTTTATTTAGCTATTACGAATTTAGTTATGGTGAATTTCTATGAAAGTACTTTAAATAGTAGAAAATTAAATGAAGTCATTACACGATTTCTTTTCTAATTCAAGTTTTACTTTACCACCATGATTTTTTAATCAATATTTAACTTTAAACTGTCTCAACATTGAAGACTGGTATATAAAGTATATAAGATGCATAAGTTAAAAGCTAAATATTGGCCCACTGCAGTTATCAACCTGCGGTATATCAAAGTTAAAAGTCAAACTTGGCTGAGGTGGGCAACAGCCCACATGTGGGCCAAGGCTTGCGTTGCCCAACTTTCTCAGTATCTACTGATAAAAATATAAAAGGAGCATTTAAAGAACGTGAAAATAATTTGATTGTGTTGGATGAGCTAAAATATTCTGATTAAATTAAAATATCCCAACCGATATGAGAAACTGTAACAATTCATCAAATATTATACAGAAATATACATTATTATATGTAATATTTAATAATTATCACATGCTAGATTTGAGTAATTTAATTTTTGCCATTTTTTTTCATTTTCTTCCTGGTTTTTTGCCCTTCCAAACCAGCATACCCTTTCCAAAGGTAAACAACAAAATGAAACTTTTTTTAAAGTAGAGAAATGTCACTGAATCAGATATTTCAAAAGTTGTCTTCAAATTATTTCGAAAAAAGCTTCAACAAAAAATGTTGGGTATTAAATAAAATTTCTCGAATAATGTCACATACAATTGAGCTCGATTTTAATGTCATTGAAAGGAACACATCATTTAAGACGCGGTGACGTTGTAAACGAGCTTCTGCATTTTAGATATTTTCAGATTGAACGTATAGAATATCTTAGCGTTATAAGAGAGCCATCCTTATAACAAAGTTCAACTGCATTTGTGCATCCCCTCTCCGTTAAACTAATATCCTAGATGCGCAACTGAAGTTGGGGGCCGGTCTGGTGGAATCGCCCGGGCCGTTTCAGCGGTCCAATCCGGCCCTGAGTCTACACTGTAATATGATTTCTGTTAGAGAGAATATTGATAAATTTAAAAAATATCCGTATCTAATTACAGTAGTTCTGAAAGTACATTCAAAATTATTGTTGCAGAAAACTCTGCTTAGTTTCCGGGTTCGAAGCTTAAAAGTACAGAGTAGATGGAAAGTTCTAATAAACAGTCCAGTTGAGAAGGACAAAACACAAATTTTATAAGATAGTCGATGAACAATCTGCTATAAACAAATCACAGAAATAAATAAGAAGTAACATGTTTTATAACAGCCAGCTGAACACAGAAGTCTCTCAGATCGGAGCCCCCGGGAAGGGAGGGGGAGAGTAGACAATTACAAGGCGAGCCTGGGTACTGAACGCGTGGAGGTGTTGTGACGTCACAAAAGAGGATGGACTTTTCTCCGTTAGAAGCATTAGAATCATACGAAAAAGTAGAAGAAACTAAGATGTTTTGTGCCTTTTTTGGATACTAATGGTAAGTCAGCAATCTCTATTCTTAATACGACATACTTTATAATAGTTATTAAGCTATAGAGTACATAAAAATATAAAATTGACGTATTTTGCGGTAGTTTTATTGATTTCTGTTCTTTTGTTCTAGCAATCCCTATGCTTCCGTTTGCTGCGTCCCAGGCTGTAAATAAAGCTAATTACAAAAGAGGAGAAAATGTAAAAGTTTTCACTTTTCCCAAAAAACGCAGAAAAGCGGGCCGAATGGACTAAAAATACTCCAAGAAAAAATTGGTCCCCAGGGAAAAATACGTATGTTTGCATTGAGCATTTTCGAGATGAAGATCTTTTAAAAGACGATGCTATTTTAAAATCAGATGGGGCACTTTTAACTGTAAAAAGAAAGCATTATAAATTAGAACCGAATGCTATCCCGTGCATTTTTTCGAGCTTACCAGCCTATATATCCGATATTACCAAAAAACAAGAAAGAACTGATCCTACTAAAAGAAGAGAAAACTTTTAGGAAAAAGATATTGAGGAAACCCCAAAAAAATAATGCAAAGGAAAATATAAATTCTTTTCAAATTAAGAAATGTATCAAGAGTTTCATGGCAATTCTATGTTAAGAAAATTTCACCATTAATTATAAATTAAACGCAGATCCCCTTCCACTGCACATACCAAGTAGCTTAAGGTTTAATGCGGATCTCATGGTTGATTTATTTATTTTAAAAAAAAGAGAGAGTGAGAGAGAGAGAGAGAGAGAGAGAGAGAGATCTATTTGCTGGATACTTAGAAAAACAAAAATATAGAAGGTATTTATTAAAGAAATATTTCCAATTAAACGGTTTATCGGAATTTGTTGAAAATTCTGAAATTAAGTATGAACACAGATTCGGAAATTAACTCAAAAAAGAAAATGTATTACTGCAATGCTAACAACAATAACAAAAAAGTATATGTATTACTGCAATATATTTTACATGAAAACCCCCTGAGAGCATTTACGCAGTTTTACATATTCAAGAGTTATACTCACTAATTTTTAAAAATATTTAATTATGTATATTTCAAATGTCTCAGTGTGATATTTGAAAGTCTTATATAGAAAAAACTAAAGCAAACACTTGTAGTGCTTTCATGAAAAACTTTATAGTATTTGTAAGGTTTGGGTAATAAAAGCTTTTACTTTTTATTTTCTTGTTTTTTGTGCTTTAATTGCTTCTAATAAAATTTGACATTAGGAGTCTGTATAACATAATTATATATAGTATGCATTGTACAAGTTTTTAAAATATTAATTGTGGAAATTTCTGATTATATTCCTCGTGCTACTAGTGTTTATTGACATTATTGATCATATTGACATTATTGATCACATTTTTTCCATAGAATTCAATACAAACTCTTTGAAATCCCATCCTCTCTTGTGACGTCACGAAATGCCTTAAGATGACTATTTATGAATCTGGATATTTTTAACATCAATTCTCAAAAAGCTTATTAAAACGAAGCAAAACTAAATAGTGTATTTCAGTTTTTAAGTAAAATTAATAAAAATTGTTATTTTTACTTAAAAATATATTTACTTACTTAAAAATATGACTTTATGCTTATACAACGTATAAATTTAATCCATATACATATTATTTTAGATAAATGATAACATTGAGTAACCATTATATTATTTAGAATGTATTTGCTAGCCCGAAATGCAAAACATACTGCATACAATGCTGAAACTGCTTTAAATTCAGTACCAATTTATTTCATTAATTTCTGACAAAAAATATTGTTGATTCACTATTATTTAAGAACAAAGTGTTGTAAAACGAGAATGCTATTTCAATGCGTCATAAAAAATTAAGCTACTCGTATTTATTGGCATTATTAATTCCATTTCTTCCATTGAACTCAATGCAAACTGTTCCAAATCCCATCCTTTCTTGTGACGTCACGAAAACCAGTACCCAGACCCCCTCTTGCTTTCTCCTCTCTTTCTTCGCGGCGACCCCGCTCAGATGCTGTATTTTGCTCACAATAAAAGTTCTCCCACGGGGGCTAAAATTCAGTGAAAATTCTCAAGACAAATTATCAGCTGCTGCGCAAGATTCAACAATGAGGAAAGCCCAAAGAACTTTCAAAAATAAGCTTCTCAAAACAAGCAATAGATCGCGTACAAAAGCACACAATCAGAGCCTCATGCTCTCAGCAGAATCAACTTCTGTTCGCAACAGCTGACTGAACTGCTCTGAACAATCCTATGCTTTTATACCTCATTACTACGACATTACACAAGCAGTCCAGAGATACCATCTCTAAAGAAATCTCAATCAATACCAAACTTTCATTACATAATAGAAATGCAATTGAATAATACATAATGCATAATCCTAATGCAGGGAAGCCAACATGACAGGTCCCATTAATATAAATACTCCTAATGTCACGAGGCTTGGCAGCTTTAGGGCAAAAAATAAGCTTCCAAAACTGAAGTCAACTAAGCGATAGTGCCAGTATATCTCGAGAATTCGAGAAAACCCTATGTTAAACAATCGGTACACCCAAAACTCCCTATTTCACGTTCTAGTTAACCGATTTTCATGCAACAAAATGCGAATTTTAATTACTTGACGAGTAGGATGCAAAGTTTAGATTAGTTTAATCTCCTGAAGAGCAGGTCACCCCCAAAACTTGTCACTCTTTAAATCTGCTAAAAAAATAGCAAACGCTCATGATAATGAATTGAGGTGTCCTCGTACAGTTAGTCACCAAGTCTGCAAATCTAATTAAGAAATTAAAACATAGGCAGAAGAGTGATGAATATCAATTATTTGGATGGATTAATGACATTGCCTGGAAAAAGGTTCTATGCAGACAACAAAGTTGCCTACGGAGAGCTTTTTACAAAACATTTTGTCTGAAGCCGAAGCACAGTATGAACATGGCAGATTTCTCCTCCAATAACAAGAAAATTTGACACAAAAACACTTGGTTGATTTATTAAACCATCATACTAAATTCTTCCCTACAGTGTCTAAAGGCTTGCAAATAGCTCTAACATTTGCAGCTATTACTTGCACAGTAGAAAGATTTTTTTGTACTCTAGTAGAGTTAAGTCCTGGATAAGATCAACAAGGACTGATCAGATATTATCAGGACTTTGTATGGCAAGTGTTCATGGAGAAAAGGTTAATAGTGACTTGGGTTACTTCATACAAAACATTTTGGACGAGTACATGGTATACTGCATCAACATAGGCTACAATTCTTATTCCATTAGTTACATTTCACTTTTTTTATTCTATTTTTTTATTTTCCAAAGATATTCCTCAAAAATTTATAATCTTCAAAATAAGAATATATAAGACATTCCTTAAAAGATTAGCAATTTTGCACAGTTTTCCTCTGTGACATATTCAAGTAAAATTAATGGTTTGCTTGGCATCAGATTAAAAAAATGACCAGATTTCAGATTTTTTTCTATTTATAATTTTGTGTGATTTCTTTGTGCAAGGGATGCAGAGGAATAATATAAAGCGCTAAGAAGGGAGGGGGGGGGGGGAAATACATGAGTAAGAAACGATCATATCTTGATGAATTGTACAATGAGATTGAAAACCTAAAGACACAAAAGAAGGCTAGAAAATTTTACCAGATAGTAAATAATGTCATAGCTGAATATAAACCGAGTACTATATATCATGCAGGAAAGAAAATGGAGAAATCACCATAGAAGACAAGTTCTGTCCTATATACTATGAACCAGTGCACTAGATGGCCAGAGGCTGTTCCGATAAAGATGTTAATGGCAAAATCGATTTGCAATGCTTTGCTTCAAATTTTCACGAGAACTGGGATACCCAAAATAGTTGCTATGGATCAAGGAAATAACTTCACTTCCATTCTGACCAGAGAGCTTCTGAAGAGACTTGGCTCCTCTCCTGGGTTCTCAATGCCTGGTCACCCAAGTTCTAATGGCCTAGTCGAGCAATTTAATGCCATTTTGAAAGGCATGATACATCACACTATGAGGAAGTATTCTAAAGATTGGGATAAATATTTACCATTCTTACTATGGGCATACCATGAAATCCTGAATGCTACTACTGGTGTTAGTCCTTTTCAGATGCTCTATGGTCGAAGCCCCACTAAATCATTGTCCATCTTAAAATCTTCCTAGACCAACAAAACTCCCATTCCTATAGAACAACTGAAATCAGTTAATTGTTAGTTCATTCTGAATATCTGAATAATTTGAATATGAAGCTGGAAAATGCTGCAGAGCAGGCTGGCCTAATGGCTGAAGGAAAACAAGAAGCATACGCCCATTATCGTAATAGGAAGACTCGCCAGAAAGAATTTAAAGAAGGTGATAAATTAATTGTCTGAATTTCAGACGGTGAAAATAAGGTTTACGCCCGATGGACCAGCCCAGCAACCATCATTAAGAGGAAGAATATGTACAGTATCTTGGTTCAGCTGCCCAAAAACGGTATTTAACTTGTCCAAGCTAATAAAATAAGAGAATTCAAGCCATCATCGAATAATATTGGAGTTATTTACGATGCCAACATAAGACTTTGGTGAGATAAAAAATGTTCCCAAAATCAGTCCCGTGAACCATGAGCTAGAAGCTATGGTTCACGGGCATGGTTCAGAAGGCTCCTTTAATTTCTTTCTAAGTCATTAAATAACAACTTGAGAATACCTTGAGTATAGTAAAGCTCCTATATGCAGTTACTAAGTTAAGTTCTTTTCATCGCTAACAGCGATGTTTACCAGATGCTGAACATTCGCTGAATGGTGTGTTTAAACTTTTTGCCGCCAGGCAGATGAGCACAAGCATTGCAATGGGATCACGTCTTCCCAGACATGCTCAGTGCCTGTAATTTTAACCTAACTGCGTAGTTCTGCGAGCATAAATACTTGTGCAAATGTGTAGTGATAAGCTCGCTTTTAGATTGCTTGGCTTTAGCTTGCTCTTGCCCGTCCTTTTACAGAAATGAAAGCTACGGCATTGGTGTGGTAATAATGCTCATTATCTGTGATAATTTTGTATGATTAAATCAACTGTAATTATATGCTTTTATGCTTTTCTTCAATAAAAAAGTTATTTTAAACATTTTATGAGTCATCAATTCTAGTATTTTTACACACCGCCTAATTTCTTGTTTTTAGATTTCACTGTGCTTATAGATTTTATAGCTCTGCTATATTGCTGCATAAAAATAGTAACAGACTATGTCGCTTCGTGGGTGAAGTACCAGTTTGTTTTTACATAAAATGATACTTTTAGAAAGATACAATTATTTTCAGTCAAAACGATCATATCTTTCTATAAGCAGTGATAGATCTAGGATTTTTTCAGAAGAGTATTTCCTTTTCCAAAGGAGTAATTAAAGCAACCGACAATTATGCTAAATATTCAAATACATAGTTAAATTGCATTTGACACATAAATAATAACTGATTATGCGTCTAGGTACATAAATGTCTGTTCAACAAAAACTAGTGCAATAATTGGATTTTTTAAATTTAAAATCAGCAAATCATAATTATTTATCAAAATATATACCTAATTTTATATGGAAAAGCAATGCGTAAAAATATGCATTCCGAATTTTTTAAGGGGTATTCTGAATTTCTAAAGCGTGAAATACGCATCTAGAGGCGTTATCGCGATCACTGTCTATAAGTATAATTTTATGTGTGTTTTTCAGCCAGTTTTTAAAGTTAATGAATGTTATAGATGGGGAGGGGGGGGGGCTAAGTGTGTAATTGATAATAAATTAAGAAGAGAATAAACAAGTAATATATAAAAAAAAAAAATTAATCAATTCCTACTTAGGCAGACTTGCCAACCTGGGAAAATCAAAATGTGTAAAACAGCGCGCGAACAGAAATTTCGACAGTTTTTGCTATACAACACGTGAGCGTTATTTTTTACCTTTCACCATAGAATGCACGAGTATTAGTTTTAATGCATTTTATCACAATTATTTGTTTGAAGTTTAAGTATTAAATAAAGCTAAGAACAATAAAAGAAAATGAAGTTGTTGAATAAAAGGCAAATCAATACACCATCTTCCAGATTCCTGGTAACAATTTATTAATTATAATCACTTAACTGACTTGAAAAAACTCTCATTTTGACTGTGCTGACTTCAAGAAGCAGCATAGCTTTTTCGGCTTTCATAATAATAAGGCTTTCCAAAATCTTATTAGACATGTTGCACCAGAATTCATTTCCGTTTTTCCGAATAATACTGAAAACCCTCTCACATTCAGCATGGTCAGCTGCTAAAATAGGAACATTGTGTTCGATCAAGAAAGATGTAAATAACAGTTCTGCATGAATAACGTCAGACTGTCCCAAGGGCGGATTAAAGGGGGGCGACTGCCCCCCGAGAAAAAAGAAATTAATGTAAAAGATCCTAAATTGCTTCCATAAAATGGACGTATATGTCATCTTCTAACTAACGCCCCCCCCCCCCCCCCCCCGAGAAACTTGCATTAATCTGCCACTGAACTGTCCGTCCTCTTTGAAAAATGTTTGTGGACTTTTGCTGCTGTTAGCACGTTTCACATTTTCACTGTGTTTTGACGAACTCACGTGGCGAGAAATGTCAGTTTCCTCCGTGAGAAATTCTAAAATCACTCCGGCACACGTTACAATAAGCAAATTTCGCTTCTTTGACATACTATACATGCCCATTTTTTGCTATAACTTTGTTTATAAGTTATGCTGTTTTAGTGGCCATTACAGGTCATTTATCGAAAATAATCCTTTGAAAATCAATCGAAGAATGCTCATACTACTGTTTACCCCTGTCTCTTAACCATAATGCGAGCGTGCGCTGATGGCTGATAACGAAAAACACCACGTGAGACACACAAGTCACAGGAGAAAGACATACTCCCTAGTAAGCGATTCTCCCATTCGCTCTACTCTATGACGTCATGACAGGGTAAACCAATTAAGAAATACTCGGCGTCCCATCTTTGCCTCAGTGGCAACTAAGAAGAATATTTTGATGCGCATTGTGTCAACATGGATGTGGGATGTGGATCATGGTGCCGATGATGTGCACTTAGATCCATATTGAAAAGGCAAAAAGGCCCAAGCATAGAACATCATTTCAATTTAAAACCTAATACATTTCTTTTTAATATCAATTTCAGTTTTAAAGAAATAAACACAAGTTAGGAAGAAAATATCTGGAAATGTGTAAAAAAAAGCGCTGTATGCGTAAAAGCGTAAACAGCAGCCGAAATGCGTAAATTTTACGCGTAAAGCGTAAAAGTTGGCAAGTCTGCTTAGGTCAACAAAGAAAAGTTTTTTTTAGTTACTTTTTAATAAATTTAATTAATTACATTTAATTAATGAATTAACATTTGAAAAAACTATTTGAATGAGTGGATGAATAAAAAGTATTTTATTAATAACTGAAATTGAATATATCATATGATATATAAATATACAGGGAGAGTGTGAACTAATAGTAGGAATTGAAAAAAAAGAAGAGATGCACAGTTAGATATTACAATAGTTCTATATACAAAATTTCAACATTCTACGGTTAAAAGTTTTAGAGAAATGCAAAATAATTTTCAGTGCCAAATTTGGTCATATTTTGGCAAAACTCGCCAAGGTCAACGACAAATGGCGAGGTTTTGGGCATGGACCAAACAATGACTGACTATAGCCAAATTTGGCGATATTTCGCCAAAGACAAAGACAAATGGCAATATTTTGGAAAAACTCGCCAAGGTCACTGACAAATGGCGAGATTTGGGGCATGGACCAAGCAATGACTGACTACAGATGTAATACACTGGTGTTCAAAAATTAAGGACGAGATGGTTTTTTCAATATAACTTTGTACAAAAGCTTCAAATCAACACATTTAATACCGTAAGATCCCCAATACGTGAGGACATGAGTAATGTAAGCAACACTTACTAAAAGAGAAATCAGAGGGATAAAAAGAAGCTTTATTGAAAAAGTAGCATGGAGTGCAATGCGACTGAAGGCCGAAACATCCCTGTGATGGGTGTCCAGCAAGAAACATCCGGTCTTTAATAGGGGATATGATCTCCCCTGACTGCTAGGCAGGTTTCACAGCGTCTGCCCATGCTGAGAATGAGGGTGTCAATGAGTTGTTGAGGCATTGCTGGCCATTCGTCTTGCAGCGCCAATCGAAGCTCCGGAATCGTTACTGGTGGTAAGGTACGAGCTGCCAAGCGTCTGCCTAGAACATCCCATACATGCTCGATGGGATTGAGATCCGGAGATCGTGCCGGCCAATCCATACGTTCAATATCCTCACTTTCTAAGAGCTGTTCGGCAGCTACTGTGCGATGACATGGTGCATTGTTGTCCATGAAAAGGAACTGCGGACCCATAGCACCTCTAAAAAGATGCACATATGGAAGAAGAATCTCGTTACAATAATGAGTCCCGTTGACTGAACCTGCGTCGAAGATGTGAAGGTCTGTACGACTACCAAGCATGATGCCTCCCAAAACGAGAACATCGCCACCTCCATACTTGTCCCTTTCAATGATGTTCGAGGGATGATTGCGGCTTCCCCGCTCTCTCCAGATGAGTATGCGATGAGAATCGCTACTCAGACTGAATCTGCTCTCATCTGTAAAGAGTACTCGTCCCCATTCATTGTCTCTCCAATGGGCAGGCGTTAGAGGTACACACCGTACAGGGCGTCGTGAAAACAGACCACCACCATGCAGTCTTCTGGCCACGGTAAAACGCGATATCGTGTGTCTAGCGATTTCTCCTGCTGTCTGCCGCCTGTTTCTTCTGGCCTGTAAGGCAATATACCGGTCATCTGCGGGTGTGGTTCCTCGTGGACGACCACTACTAAACAACCGGATAGCTGTTCCTGTAGTTTGAAATTGTCTCCAAAGTCGTGAAACGATGCTGTGAGCAATTCCGAACTTTGCAGTCACACTTGTCACACTGCGGCCTTCCTCCAACTTCCCAATGATTCGACCTCGGGTAAAAGCATCCAGATGTTGTCTAACAGATTGATTATTCGCCATTTCTCGCTGAGGCAGCAACTCGGTGTGATTTTAACAGCTACACGGCGTGCAATCTCTTTGCCAGAAATACTGATCTTAAACCGACAACATGCTTTTTTATACTACTCAGACACTCCCCTATTACGTCTACCTGCTAGAGATGAGACGGGCTCAGCCCGAGCCCGGGCCCGACTCGGGCTCGGGCTCTGTAATTCACGATTGCGTTCGGGCTCGGGCGGGCTCGGGCTCGTGAAAAATTTCTCCTTTGTTGAACATACTCCTTGAAACAGATTTTAAAAAGTGATTCATGGGATAAATAGACGCACTTATTTTTTAAAAAAATAGCGGCACGGGAGACTAGAAGGTGTGCGAAGCTCCAAAATTTATTGTATCCTATTAATGAAGTAGTTAATTTTATTTGTCTTTAGCTGAAATTTCGGGCTCGGGCGGGCTCGGATTAAAAGTCTTCGGGCTCGGGCGGGCTCGGGCTTCAAAAAATGAGCCCGAACTCATCTCTACTACCTGCATATCTGCGCATGTGCTACCGTACATCACCTTACTTAATCTCCTGATTGGTCTTTCTGTCCGCTCTGCCTCTTCGTTGAGCTGATATGCTAATTTTTCGACTTCGTCCTTAATTTGTGTATATTGAAGATGTCCATACATATTAATGTATTGAAATTCTTTTGGATAGTCCTGTAAATAAACTCTCCAGTAGATTATAACCAAAAATTGAGATGTGCAACTAGATGTTACAACAATCTTATAAATGAAATTTCAACATTCTACGACAAAAAGTTTTTGAAATTTGAGAGTAAAATACATACACATGTACAAAAATTGCCAAGCGTGGTGACTTTTGACGTAATTCTTGTGGGAGGCACATGACCATGTTCGGACCATTACCTAACTATATGGTAGGGCAGTATTATACTTGAAATGGATGAGCATCCCTAAAACTGCCATTGACCATAAAGTGTTGAAAATCTTTTGAGTGTTCCTGTAGCAGCTTTATAAATGATAAAGACACTTTCATCAATGAAAAAATTCATTTTGTAATCCTTAACAGCATATATCACTTCTGAGTCGTTTGAACTAGCCTAATACTTCTAAAGTACGCTTTAATGAATTTCTGCCAATAGAGCATAATGTATTTAAAATCTTTTGGGTGGCCCTGTAGATAAACTATCCAGTCAAATGGAACCAAAATGGTGGGTGCACAACTAAATGTTACAAAAATCCTGAATATAAAGTTTCAACATTCTACGTCTAATAGCTTTTGAGATATGCGAGTTTAATGAATTTCAGCCCATAGAGCATAATGTATTTAGAATCTTTTGAGCGATCCTGTAGATAAATTATCCAGTTGATTGGAACCAAAACTGTATTAACATCCAGTGTCATCCACTACAAGTTTAAAAAAATGTATTTGAACTTGAGTGGACAAATTATAAAGCATTTTATTAACAATATAAAATTTGTAATCAAGATATATATAGGGAGAGTGTGACCTAATAGTAGGAATTGGAAAAAGAAAATATCAATATGATGCAGAGAAGCATAAAAAAATTATATATTTAAGAATGCAGTTCGAAGAAACAAAACCTGGCTCACGGTTGTGATGCACGAATTAAAATAACTATGGACTCAAAAAAGTTCAGAATGAGTCTTCGTAATCTGCATTACACACTATAATAAATGAAAAAACTGCCTTTTATAAACATTTAGAAACAAAATCTTAGTCATGGAATTGTCCTACAGCAAAATTTTTCGAAAAGTTGCACATTTTGCAAAATGCTCAATTTTTAGTAGTATTTTACTTAGCAATCCCAATCTGACATTCAAGGAAGGTAGAATATTTTTGCCTAAAAATTGATCACTTAGGTACATTATTGTTTCACAGACAAACATGGTAAATAGTAGTGACATCAGAACAGAAACAAATTTCAAACATGACCCTACAGGCAAGTTGCTATAGTATTGAAGTGTTATGAATAAGTGGAAGAGAAAAAATATTTTGATACTGTAGACAGTATGTATATAAGTTTCCGTTTGGGGGTTGGGAGTAATCTATTTTTTTAAACTTTATTGTTATTAGAGTTAATGTAATATTTTTAAATAGCTGTGTTTTAATAATTGCTTTACATTTTCGGAGGGGGTGAGCAGACCCCCCCCCTCCACCCCATCACCTTAAATACACTACACAGGTTGTCAGTACAAGAAATTCCTATAATTTAGTTCCAACTTTATTTCGAATTTGGAGAAATCCTGGTAAATATGAAGGTGCTTAATGAAAAGACGATATGAATTTTGCAAACTAGATACTCTGTTTTAAAGAGTATATTTCTGAGAAGAGAGAGAAATAAATAACTATGTTATCAAAATTGATTCATTCTACAGTTTTCTTACTGGCTGTACTATTATTATCAATATTATTATAAAGGGTGTGTCACAATTCCCTCTCCAGTTTGGAAGGCTTATAAAAAATATACATATATTAACCAATACAGGGTTCTTTTCCGTTATCTTGACACCAGCCAAATTTGGCGATTTTTTCCCGTCAGTAGAGGGCGATGCTTGGCGACAATATTTTCTGGTAACCCATCCTCGTTAGCGCGGCGATCTTCATTTTTTTTTTTTGGTAACCCGGATTCTTAATGCGTAGTACAAGCGCTACTGTTTAAAAAGGAAAGCAAAACAAATAATGCAACGTACTGATTGTACTAATCTCCGAGTGTGTTGTTTATTCATACGCAAACGTGTATCCTGAATCGTGCGGTGAGCTTGTTTTTTTCTACTAACGTTGCTTCTGTGTCCGTAGTATGTTAGCTTGTGTTTGAATAGTAAAGCAAAACGTATTTTTCTGTTTTGTATTTGTCAACCTATTTGATTTATTAATCTTGCGTAAGCCGAGAGCATGTGTTTGGATGCAGAAGAAAGCCGATTGTGTCTGTTTTGTATCCTTCGCGATACTGTTGTTGTATTGATGCATAAACGTGCGTAGTATGTATAAACGTGTGTAGCCATATTTATTTCAGTTTAGGTGAGTGTTGCTTTTACATATATATTTGTGTAAATATGAATTAATAGGAAATGTGGCGATGAATGTAGATGATAAAATTAATTTTTGTCAGAGTTGTTAAAGGAATTGTTCTGTAAAGTGTGAATGCTGCCATGTATATTTTGAAATTGTGTGTCTTCATAGTTTGAGTTTCAAATTGAAACATTTGGAATTTAAACCGTAAAGGATTTTAAATTTAGTGAATAAGTAAGTATAAGAGTAAAGTTATATTCATTCCTGTGACGAATTGACGCGTCTTAAATTTGCAAGAAGCTGAAAATGTGAGTATGTTTTAAAATATTTCGATTTGTGTAGAATTGCCGATATTTCGATTTGTGTAGAATCTTCAGGATATAGAAATTGGTGAATGCAATTAGTATAAACCGCCTTGTACATGCTCGGTGTGTCAATTAACTTGTTAAAAAGAGAATCCCCCAGGTAATTTCATTGTCGTATTGTGTTGATATTTAAAATATTCATTGGTTTGAAAATTTTCGTTTTAGTTTTAGGACAGTAATACATTTTATGTATTGTTCATATTATGATTTAACATTCATTGAAATTTGTCGTATGTAATGGTGAGTCTATTTTGTATGTTTACATTTTTAACTTTGTATTTTCTGTTAAAATGTTTGTTTTGTAGGCATTGAAAATGTTTAAGGCGAAATAAATATCCGGTAGGTAATTGCGGACACGAAAAATCGCCTAAAAACATCGTAGCTACTTGGCGACAAAAAAAAGTCGCCAAAAAACATCGGAGCTACTTGGCGACAAAAGAAAGTCGCCAAATTTGGGTGGCGTTGAGATAACGGAGTACTCAATACAATAACAAAGTTGAAAGGTGGAAGAAATGTTACTAGTTCTATTTCACTAAAGTCCAATATGTGAACCTTTCGTGACAGCGCCGGATTAATGCAATTTTGATAGGGGTGGGGGGAAGGCAGTTAGTTTGTTCTCCAAGAAACATTGCAAGTTTTGTTTAACAAGTAGCAGGTTCTTCGTTGTTGGATTGGACGAAGTTCTGCCAACGACAATCACCTTCTTACGTGGATAGCTCGCTCTATGGACCTAATTCCAAGCAGTTATTTTTATGGGGTTACATTAAAGATTGTGTGTTTGTGCCAAAAACGGAATTTACACAAAAGCATCGCAACTACATTTGTTACCATGTTAAAACAAGTGTGTGAGTGTGGGAAGAATTTTACTTTAGACTTGATATCTGCAGCATCATGTAACAAGGACGGATTATAGCAGTAGTGGGGGGGGGGGGCTACCATCTTAATTGAAAAAAAAGAAATTAATATATAAGATCCTATTTTACTTCCATAAAATGAATGGATATGTCAATTTTCTAACTAACTGCCCCTACCAACAAACTAACTTCCCCCCCCCACACCTCCACTCCCGACAAAATTTCATTAATCTGTCGCTGTCACGAAAGGTTCAAAACTTTTGTGAAATAAACTTGTAGTAACATTTCTTTCTCCAATAAAGTCAACTATGTTGCTGTATTGATAATATATATATTTTTTTATAAGCCTTCCAAACCCGGGAGGGAATTTTGGCACACCCTGTACTATAACATGAATTACTCGCAAAAAGGAAGACCACATACATCAGATGCATATGTTCATGTTTCTCTATTTTTTCTGCTGGCATTAGAAATTCTGTAGGTTTAGTAAGAAAGAGTCAGCCTCTCTTTTTTTTTCAAGAAAAGTAAAAACCTTAAAGGTCAGATAAGTCGCAAAACTCAGTACACCTCCACCCCAATTATGTGGATGGACTAAATGTCTGGTCTCTTGCCCCTTGTGTAATTTCTTAGAACATAGACAGATGCAGCTTATATATATATATATATATATATATATATATATATATATATATATATATACATAAATATTGGTTTCTTGTTTATAACTGGTGGTACTATTCCTCCAAAGACCTAAACCTTACTAAAGACTCTCCCATTCTTTTCATTCTATATAGTTTTGGGAACTTACTTATTCTAGAAACTTTGGCCTACTAAAATTACTAGGTTATATATCTTTGCCCAGATTGTAAGAAAGTACAATTAATCACATACACAGATGCTGATTTTGCGGCTAATAGGGATGACCGTACATCTATGGGTGGTCAATTAGTTCTCTTAGACAAAGCTCCTATTGCTTGACGCACATTTAAGGAAAAATCCATAGTTGAAATACAATGGAGTGAGAGTTTGTTGCTCTAACAGAAGCTTCTAAAGAACTATTATGGTTTGACTGAATCATAAATGAATGTATTAGTAACAAAATCATGCCAAAAGTTAAATGTAGGTCACTGTTGCATGTAGATAATATGGCCACTATTGACTTCATAAAATCACCCATTGATAATTATAGAACCAAACTTACAGAAGTAAAAATGTGTTTTTTTATTTTGTTTTTTTTTTTTCCAAATTTACAAAGATATTTTTGATATAAAGTATGTTAAAAGCAAGGAAAATTTTGCAGACATCTTCACAAAGCCCCAAACAAAGTTCAATTTGAATAAATTTTAAAAAAGCATTTTTTTGTAAGCTTTGAATTTGAAAGCTTTTAGTGCTTGTAAAGCACATTGTGTTTTTGAACTTTCATGCATTATTTTTCAAATACCTGTAAAGTTTTATTGAGCAGTTTTGTGTATTTGAAATACTTGGTGCTGGTCACAGTATTTTGCTTTATCAAATATAACATATTTCTGCTTGGTAGACAAACTAGTTCCCGCTTCGCTTACCTTGCAGAAGTTCAAATGATGTAATAGTGAGCGATCTTTAATTCTGAATCACGAATTTATGAAGTATCCATTTTTTTTTACATAACTTGTTTTATTTATTAAAGTTTCTAAACTGTGCATGCAGTATGGTGTTTATATAAATCTCTCTTTTAAATTGTAATAGAAGCCAAATGTTTATATATGGAGTTTTTTTTTAATCATGCTTATGTTTGTTTTCTACTTGCATTTACAATGGTACTTTCAATATGTTAATGAAGTTAGTGTGAATGTGAAGTATGAAATCAAGGGCCCTTTTATGTTGCGCTGTATGCAACCCAATGTGTTGTATTTGAATGAAAGCATTTATGTATGAGTGGATGAGGACTCCTGAAACATATATCCTCTTTTAATTATGTTGTAATGAATGATCTTTCTGATTTTTAAGTATTTCTTATTTTAACACTGTTCTGTATGGGTGCAGTATAATATAAATTCTTCTGCAATTCAAAATTAATCTGATGTGTTAAAATCACTGTAACGTTTGAATAAGCTTAATCAGTAAAAGTGTGTAGGTATACCAGTCCGTATACTGAGGTATAACTGTAGTTTTTTCTCCAGACTTTTTTGAATGAACTTTATTTGTAATGTAAGATAAAAATGTAGGTATGCCTTAGGGTTACCAAAGATAATTGTAAATATGTTAAAACTGTTCCAACAAAATGCGAAAAAAAAAAAGTCTTCAGATATTGTTCAGCTTTAGTGAACCTTTTTTGTAATGCTTGTACTTGTATTATCTTGTTAGCTAGAATGTTTAATTGTGTGAAAAAGTTTTTCTTCTCGATTGAAAGTTCTTTGGCTGTATAGCTGTTAGCTGTTAGAAGTCAGCTGTTTTCATCACAATGACAAGAGGGAGGCCCTTGTTAGCTCTTACAACACTTTATATTCTTGTCACTGTTAAATAATATGACTTACTTTCTTAAAAAAGCTCCTTAAACTTCTTTCTAAATCATATTAAATAATTGCTTGAGCATATCTGGAGCATAGTAAGGTTCCCGTACACAGTTACTAAGTTTGTTTGTTTTTTTCATCGCTAACGGCGATGTTTACTAGATGCCAAACATTCACTGAATGGTGTGTGTAAACTTTTTGCCGCCAGGCGGCTGAGCTTCTGCAGACGTGTTGCAATGGGATGACGTTCTCCCAGTCATGCTCAATGCCCGTAATTTTACGCTGACAGCATAGTTCGGCGAGTATAAATACTTGTGCAAATGTCAGACACAGGGCGCGAAATTAACGGTCGTTAGTCGTATTTTGCAACTGTCATTTTTGTTTTGACGACCGAGATTTAAGAACCAGTCGTCATTTTTGACGCCTAACATTTTGCCCGAGACAGGCGACTAAAAAGCGACTATTTTAGCATCGGCTCACTCCGGTGACTTTTTAAACAAAAATACCGCGAAAAGCGAATATTTTACGAATTCTGGGGACTTTTTTTATTGTTTAGACGACTATTTTTCAAAATGTGCTGAAAAAATATAAATGTAAATTTCCGTGAACAAAACTTTTGCTTTCGTAAGCACCGCTCCGTGGCAGAAAGAGAACGATCCTCTGCAGACAGTCTTCTGTGGTTGAAAAATGCGTGGAAGACCACTTTCTTGTCTTCCGCGGATGTGTAATCATTTAAATCGAACCCTTTTTAATGGAAACAAATAGAGGAACTTAAAGAAATTTAGCCATAGTTTTTTAACTCCATGCATATTAATGAAGCTGATCGGAGGAAACTACGAGCTCACGTTTGCCATATTGGATTCTTTCTGCAAATGAGTGTTTTAGCGGTAGCACGATGGTGTGGGAAGATGCGATGATAATACTTGATATCAATATTGATGAACGCACGAGATCCTTTTAAATAAGGCAGTATAAAAGTTACTTGGATTAGTAGTTAATATTCATTAATTAAATATAATTATTTACCGCGGGAGAGTACAGGTTTACGGTGCGGACGCCATCTTGGATTTTATTTGCAGCGCCGCAATAACGGCTGGTTAAGTGCAGCAGTTCGTGACTGAAAACAATGCATGGATTGACTGCAATTAATTAATGCAATTTCTTGAAAAAGCGAAAGAAGATTTATTTATTTGTGTGTGTGCGTGGGGGTGGGGGTGACATTAGCAAAATGTCTAGATTTGGGGAAAATCTAAATTTCGGACTTCCGGCCTAAATTAGGATAATTCAAATAAAAATATTATTTGAATAAAAATGTTATTTGATGGTTTAAACTTAATAAAATTTATCTTTTTTAAATAAAACTCCTTCATGAGATCATGTAAATTTAAAAAAAAAAAAAAATTAAGCATAAATTGAATTAGTTATCTGAAAATATAAAAAAAAAACTTTTTATTTAAATATAAAAATTTTAATAATTAAGATAAAGTTCAGTTTGTAATAAAATATGTTTTAAGTAATTTAATTAAAAATAATTTTTAGTAAGATAAAATAGCTATGTAAAATAAATTCTTCTTGGTGATATTGAAAGCTTTCATAGACCATACCTGCCAACCTAAGAAAATTAACATCAGTAAAATTATGTCCTCATTTCAGTAAATTTTTACCTCCCATCAGTAAAACTGAGTTCATTTATTTTTTTGGTACTAATAATTTCTGCTCTTGTTAAGCTAAGCTTATTTCTGGTCAAAATATTTTTTATTTTTATTAAATCATTTTCATTCATAACTGAGCCTGCTCTACTTAGTGTTAGTTTTCTTACCTGGTTTAATTAGGGAGGGGGGGGGGTAAAAATTTAATTTAAAATAGGAATCAGTTTTCATCCTTACGGCATTAAAGCTTTAAATGAAAGAGTTCTAAAAGAAAAATATTTACTCACAAGAGCGATGGAAAAAGATTGAATTCAAAATCTGAACATGCCCCATTCAATAAAGTGTTTTTTCTTTATTGGTTTCCTTGAGAGAGGAAGGAGGGGAGGGGGGGGTTTAAAAATTATTTTAAATTCAAAATGGGAGTCAATTTTTACTCTTATGGCATTGGATATTTAAATAAAGGAGTGCTGAAGAGAAAATATATATTCTCTAGACGGATGGAAGAAGATTGAATTGTATGAAATTGCGAACTTCGAAATTAGCCGAGCAATCCGTAAAATTACTCCTCATCTCCGTACATCAGTAAATGAATGGCAAAATCCGTATATTTTACGGATAATCCGTAAAAGTTGGCAGGTATGATAGACCCTCTCCCAACTTCAGGTCAACCCACTGAGAATACAAATACATATTTCCACAATTTTAACATGTACTACCTGCTTACTGTGGTGGTTGATCAGGTGTCATTTTGAAGCTAGTACACGTATACTGCATAAGTTTATCTACCATAGGCATTGTAGTTATATAGCAACAATTTATAAAATACTTAGTCTAAACTAAAACTGAAGTCCATGTTCTTGTAAAATGTATCATAATATTTTATTCTGGATGCATAGGTGGAAAGCCATGAAAATTGATTTTATATTTACTTACTATTTATTACTATCTTAATTTTAATAGTCCTGATCTTCTTTATTATTGTTGTACATATTGCTATAAGGTTTTCAAAACTGCACCTGAACGAGACAGTTTGGCAACCGGGAAAAAAAAGTTAGGTGCCATTGACGCCTAGATTTTTGCTCCCAATTTCTCAACCTGGTCAGACATGCTACAGTTCTTCAGAAAAAAAGGCTGAAAATTTTGAGAAATCGTTGCTAAAGAAACTAAAATCTATAATCATACCAAAATCGCATGGCTTTTATCATGGCAGAGATTTTATAAATAAATGTAACACTTTATTATTTTAAATTTGAAGACTTAGACGACGTATCAAAACAGACTGACTGTATAAACTAGCTAAATTTCAAATTTTAATAACTAAACTTTAAGAGTATATTTATAGAAGAAATTTACACAATAAGAAAAGACACTTGTATTCTCAAACAAAATATATTTAATTTGAAAGTTAGAATTTCAAGATTGTTAAAGTTAAAATAAAATCACATTTCAGTTAAAACTTGTTTTAATTTTGAATCAAAACTAAAATTTAAGACTATCTTTCTAGTAGAAAATAGGAAACTTAGCAAAGTTTTAAGATAAGAAGCTTTTTTAGCTGCAATAGGGCAGCAGAAGTTCTGTTGCACTTCTTTAGTGAAACAAAATTGCAAGTTTTTTTTTATTGCTCTAATGAGGCCATTTTAAAAAAGTCCGATAATATAATGCCCAGTTCGAATATGTTTTTTCAATCGGTAAAGACACCCCCCCCCCCTCCATATACATGTCCGAAAATTTTAATGCATATTTGCATCGATCCCAGGAATAACATTTAACGCTGAAAAGGCGGAATTCCGCTATTAGGCAGAAAAGTAGCATGTCTGAAATGTGTAGTGATCAGCTTTTAGTTTTAGCTTGCTTTGGGTAGTTTGCTCTTGCTTTTGCCGTCTTTTAGTGAAATGAAAGCTCTGGTGTTAGTGTGGTAGTTATGTTTGTTATCTACAGTGTGGTGGACCGAGTAGAACTGGTGCCCGGGGCAAGATACCTTTTTGGCACCCCTCCATCCTATTTTTTTATCAAGTTTTCTTTGTCTCAGAGACTATTTGGCACCCCTCTGCTAGCAGCACCCAGGGCAGGGGCCCCGGCTTGCATACCCCTAGATAGATCCGGCCCTGGTTATCTAAGATAATTTACTATGATTAAATTAACTGTAATTAAATGTTTTTATACTTTTCTTCAATAAAAGAAGTTATTTTAAATTTCTTACGAGTCATCAATTCTAGTATTTTTTACACATTGCCAAGTTTCTTGTTTTTGGATTTCACTGTGCAATTAGTTTTTACAGCTCTGCTAAACTGCTGTATAAAAATAGTAACAGACCACATCGCTTGATGAGTAAAAGCACCACTTTGTTTATTTTGAAGTCTCACTTAGCGAACAAGTTTTGAAATCAGACCGTCTGTTAAGCATCCAGGCAATCGCTAACACCCTGAACTTGTCAAAATGCATGGTACATGGGATTATGATGGAGGATTTGCAAATGCGAAAGGTCTGCGTGAAGCTTGTGTCGAAGGTGTCAACAGAGGAGCAGAAAGAACTTCGAGTTTTGTGCAGGGAAGAATTGTTGGAATTGATTAGAAATTATGTAGCTCTAACTTGGATCTGTGTGACTTTTTTTTGTTCCCCCAACTGAAGAGAGAGCTGAAGGGAAAACACTGGGAGTCAGTGGAGAACATCCAAGCTCATGTTACAACGTTCCTGAGAGGCATTCCAGGGTGCCTTCCAACTGTGGCAGAATCGTCTCCGCAAGTATATTGATGCAAAAGGGGACTATTTTGAAGAATTTTAGCCATTTGTACCAATAGGATAAATAAATCTATTTTTCTCAGAAAATGCGCATTACTTTCAGAACACTCCCTGTAGATCAACAAATTGAGGATATCTTGCACCTAGGCAAGGATTGACAACAGTTGTAAAATTTTAGGAACCAACAAAAACTTTTAAGAGCCACATACATATTGAGTTACATGAATCAAAAAAAGATAGTCGCCAAGGGATACCTTTTAGACACCTGGGCGATCGGGCGACCAGGTTTTGTCGAACCTTGCACCTAGGATTAATCTTTTCTTACGAAAGTGAGTACGAATATGCAGTAATATGTGTCTCTAAGAAAGATGGTTCGATCCGCCCATATGTGGACTACAGATATCTGAATTCCCTGACAGAGACAAATTCATTCCTTATGAAGAATGCAACAGACTTGATTTATCAGATATCGAAGGCTAAATTCATAACTTTAATCGATTCGCTGAAAGGCTATTGGCAGATAAGACTGAATCCGGATTGTTGAGACCTTACGTCTTTTGTAACACACCGAGGACAGAATTTGTTCTTCGTTCTTCCATTTAAATTAAGAAATGCGGCTGCTACATTTCAAAGAATGGTGAATGGTTCACTTTTCAAACACAAAGATTACACTGAATCCTACATTGACAATGTCACAATATACTCCAACAACTGGTCGTCACATCTCAAGCATCTCGATGCTGTATTGACAACTTTACAAAAAGCTAACTTTATGATCAATTTTCAAAAGTGCGACTTTGCCCAAAGAAAAATCAAGTTTCTTGGTCACATTGTTGGATCTCGTTCCCATGAGCTCGACCCCGAAAAGGTACAAGCTATACAAAGTCTAAAGACAAATAAAACTAAGAAAGACGTCAGAAGCATTAACGGGCTGTTGTCTTACTACAGAGTTTACGTGCCCAGCTTCTCAGATATAGCTCACCCTTTAACCACTTTGGCAAAATGAAGATCAACAAATGATGTGATTTGGATAGGTGAGCATGGCGTTGCTTTTTCCAAACTGAAGGAAAAAATTGGTAATGCTCTCAAATGTTATTCCCCAAACCTCAATCTACCCTTTATAATATATGCCGATATTTCGTCATATGCCGAGGGTGCTTGTTTAGCACAAAAGGATGAATGGAACAAGGAACACCCGATCGCATTCGCTAGTAAGAAACTAACTAATGTGCAAGAAAAATATGCAGTGATCGAAAAGGAAGCTAACACTGTAATTTTTGCTTTAAAGAAGTTTGAGACTTACATATTTGGATCAGAAATTATTATTATAAGTAATCATAACACCTTAAAGTTCCTTACGAACTGTGCTTCACAGTGTTCCTGACTTCAAAGATGGTCTCTTGTTTTACAACATTTTCATGCTACGATCTAAAATCATTTGCCCTCTTTACATTAGCTGCAAAGCTAGGTTGCTTAATCCACTTAAGTTTGTTTAAGTTAAAAATGGTCCACTGTTTGTTCATTTTAAATTAAGCGCTCAGTGAGTTGTAAAATTTGCCAAAGTTTTGTTAGGTTAAAAATAGGACCAGTGGTTGAAGATTTTTGAGTTATTTTGTAGTAAGTTTGATGTTTTTTAACCATTCTTGTTAGTGTAAGTAATGTGCTATTTTAATTTGTTTGTTAAAATTATTCCAGTTTGCTTTATTGATCATGCAAAAAGGTTGGTGATAACCGCTAAAGCTTGACACTGCCATGTTCCAGTGACTATCCTAAATTTTATTCCGGGGTCCAGGATGTGTACTAAATTTCTGAAAGTCAATTTCCTGACTTTTTGCAGACTGTTTTTAAACTATAATAATATATTAAAAGAGAGTTTCACGAAAAAAATTCCTGACCACTTTTATATTTCACTTTGGGCAACACCAACTTCTTTTACATTTAAATATTTTGCTACAACTTACTTGAAATAAATTTTCAATTGTAATATAATTATTGATGCACGTAAGTCAGATAGAAAAAAAAAATTACCACGAGTTTCAAGAAAGATACCGTATATACTCGTGTATAAGCCCACCCCCCAACTTTCCCCAAAAAAAACTTTCAAAACTGACTGACCCGTATATAAGCCCACCCTCCTACTTTGAAAATTTACGCCCCTGTGAAAAACTCCCCTACCCAATTTTGACTAGCATCCAGTCATCACGTGATTGTTTTGCGCCATAACCCGTTTACAGCGCAGTTCTGACTGCAAACCGATAGCGATAACCACGTTCTTCACATTCAAGAACAGCATTTGAAATGCAAGAGCTTCAGTGAAGATGGCTAAAGTAAAATGTCTGTCTTAAGGCTTACAAACTGAAAGTAATTGAATATGCTGAATTGTAATTTATTTTTCTCTCCTTTTTTAATCTTCCTTGTAATATATTGCCTTTCAATACAAAAGTCCAATATGCTACATCTTTCTTTTGTTAACATAAAACCAAATTAATTATCTCAAATACATGGGCACCGAGTGGAGGGGGACAACATATCAATTCCCGGGCATATGGTTTTCATATATACATATACATGTTTGTGAGCATGTGTGTAGATGTTTTCCCCTCCACCGAACTGCCCTCCCTAAACATTAAATTCTCCGATGATCAAATTTTGAAATTTTTTGACCCGTGTATAAGCCCGACCCCCCACTTTCAATCCGAATTTTTGTCAAAAAAAGGTGGGCTTATACACGGGTATATACGGTACTCATTGGTTTAGATTTAACCAATATTGACCAATACTACTTGTGCTACAGGTGGTACTTATGTGACATATCTAGATAACAATATTAAATGCAGATGACTAATTTCAAATGCAAATTTTTATCTTTAGGTCTACTACACTTCAAATTTGGAAGAATACAGAATGATAGTAATGAAATTTTTATATTTTATCTCTGGTCACAGACAGATAGCTTCCTGAGACTTGTCACAAGAAACACCTCACCAGAGAATGTAAAACAGGTGTGAGCATTGCATACTAGAGATGAGACGGGCTCAGCCCGAGCCCGAGCCCGGTTCGGGCTCAGGATCTGTAATTCACAATTGCGCTCGGGCTCGTGAAAAATTTCTCTTTTATTGAACATACTCCTTGAAACAGATTTTAAAAAGTGATTCATGAGGAAAATAAAAGTACTTTTTTAAAAAAATTGCGGCACGGCCACCTAGAAGGTGCGTGAAGCTCTTTGGGTATTTCAGAACGGCAGCTTATATTGCTTAGCAGTGGCGGCTCTGACCTGCTTCAGTGGTGGGGCCCGAAAAAAATAGTGCCAGTTCAAATCGGGAAAATACATATACATAGAGCTGTGGCGGATCGTTACCCATTTCAGAGGAGGGGGCTTTTTTTTTTAAGCTCGAAAAGGTAAAACATATGAATCGCTTTTGTAGACAGTGTGAATACATAAAAACTTTTCGAATAACAAGTTATGAAAGGCGTATTGATTTCTCCTTTAAGTTTTCATTTAAAGACAGCAGATTTATTTTGCACCAAAAAACCCTTTTCCTCCAGTTTGCTTTCTCAAAAAGGTACAATATCAATTAAAAAAAAAAAAAAAAAAAAAAAACAACAATATCAAAAAAGTATTATTTTCTTGAATACAATATTAAATTCAACAATTGCAGGTGTACATGTTGAAAAACGAATTGGTCCATAATGTTTCATCTCCAAATAGCAAACAATAAAAACGAAAAAAAAAACAGAATTTTTTGCTTCACTTATTGAAAGTCATGGTGCTTTACTGTACCATTCTAGTTGAAATGATCGTGTCCTTTTGCCATCTTTTTGTCTAAGGACAAAATTTTTTGGTTGATAGAGTCCCAAGCGTTTTACTTCAAGCTTTTCTGCTATTTTTAATCTGCTGAAAGGAACTTGTAATAAACTGTCAACAGAATTCATAGTCTTTAAATATATTTATAATTTGACAAAATATTTTAATCTACGACCATTTCTCACTCAATTGATATTTTCACTATATTTGAAACCGAAAAAATAGTAAAACTAAGTCTGTTTTAAATGAGATAAATAAAAATTTCTAATTCTTAAAGATGATCAGCTATAGAACAAAAATCACAATCAGCAGCTTTATTCGACCATAAGAACAAAACTCGCCAAATAGAACGGTTTCCATGGAAACACTTTTATTTCTCCTATCGGGCCAATGCTAAGGGGCCCTAAATTGGTCCTAAATTAACTGTGTTTTCGCATTCTCTTTTATGATAACCAGCCAAATATGTTCATCTTTTGAGAACTGATCAATGGTACTAACACTACTCTGCTGTACTTGGCGCAAATATAAGGGCTTCATTTCTCAAGCCCCAGAGTGCTTCAATGGGGAATACATTGGAGATGCCGCAGCGCGGCCGTAGGATTTGAATGATGGCTCGCTTTACATAATCGGATTAAGGGACAAAGCTGGCGTAAAAAATGCTTCTTTAAATATTCCTTTTATCCATCTTAAATCAAAATAGAATAAAATACACGCAGACACCTTTATTAAAGTAAACTGATTTTGAAAGAATACAAATTTTGCATTATAATTAAAAAAAAAATTTTGAAATATCAGGTGGGGCCCGGCCCCTCTGGCTCCTAATGATGAGCCGCCACTGTTGCTTAGTTAGTCATGAGAGCAGAGATTATTTCATAAACATAGATACAAAGAATTAGCAAGAGCATTAAAAATTTGCAACTATATTTGTCTTTGATTTGCACAAACGGCAAAATTTATTGTATTCTATCAAAGAATTACTTCTTTGAATTTTATTGAATTTTATTGATCTTATCTGAAATTTCGGGCTCGGGCTTCAAAAAATGAGCCCGAACTCATCTCTATTGCATACCCCCCCCCCCAAACATTCTGAATCATTCATTCAACCTAAACGTAAATCATCTTTCTCAGCATTTTTTACTCTGGAGTCAGAGGGGGGGGGGAAGAGAGAGAAAGGAAGGAAGGGAAAAAAAGCCATGAAATTTTTATACGGAGGAAAATTTGGTACAGCTTTAGTATGGTCCCTTTGGCGCGATTTATTTTTGGCGACGTTTTTGGCGCGATAACGGCGCCAATATGGTAACCCCTCCGGCAGATGCTCCGGAGCGGAGGAGCTGGACATGGCAACCCTAGGTGCGTGACGTCATTCATTCGTGACGTCGCGGTTTCGCTCCAGCGAATAGGGAGCATTTGTTCCTTTATTAAACTTTTGGAGACCCCTTTGCCAGTATTTCGCGAGGGAGCTTCGAGTTGTGGAACCGCCATTACGCTTTATGGTTTTATTTTAATGGCTTTATTTTAGATTAAATTTTATTATTTAATTATTACTGAAATTTAAAATGGATATTCAGGTTTATACTGACTGTTTATATGCAGTTTTGTATGAATAAACATTCTTTTGATAGTACGTTTCAGGTTAATATGTTCGTTCCCGATTGTTTATTTATTAAGGGTAGAAGCAACAAATAATTACGTTATTAATATTTGATGCAGTGAAATAATTTTAGATATTTTGATTTTATTATTTCCATATTGTAATAACTTAGGGATTTTAATCAAGGTATGTGATAAGCATTGTTTGTTTTTATTTATTATTACCTTTGTTTATTTGCTAATGGTAGGAGCAACAAATAATTTCGTTATTAATATAATATTTGATATTTTGATTTTATTATTTCAATATTGAAACAATTTAGCGATTTTAATTAAGGTATGAGATAAGCATTGCTCGTTATGATTTGAATTAGTTCTTTATTTTGCTTACATAGTCTTTTGTCAGAATGCTAAAATGTATTTTAATTTTTTTGTCTTTTTTATTTGTTATTTTTGTGAGGTATTGCCTTTAGAATATTATTTGTTTGCATTGTTTAATTTAATCTACTCAAAAGAGAAAGGGGGGGGTTGAGGGGGGGCACAGCCCCCCTCACACAAAAAGAAAAGTTATTAAATTTTATTAAACCGAATCTATATGTACATGTAAGCCTGTTATCTGTTTAATTGTTTTTCATAAAAATATTTAAAAGCCATTAAAATAAATCATAGCAAAATTAATGGCGACGATCAACGATCTCGGAACCAGCGCCATCTGATCCGCCATATTGTTTACAATTGGCATCGGCATGGCAAACTTGGGTTGGCGACAAGATTTTGTCGCCAAATCAAAAAATCGCCAAAAAGGGACCATACTAAAGCTGTTCCGAAAATTTATTCTTTGAGAATTTTCCTGGTCCATTTTGTAGTTTCCAGTTCTTTTTTAGACTTTCCTGACCTATTTCCCTTTTTCCTAGCATTTTCCAGACTTTCCTGACTGGTAGACACCTTGGGGGTCCCATTTTTGTGAATTTTCATACCAATTTTTAAGAAGTTACTTTATATGTTAAAATGATTGATAAAACAGATCAAAATGCAGGGAGAATGCCAATGAAGGACCATTTTAATTGATTGTAATTTTGAGAAAAGGCTGTTTTAACCTATTGTAATTTTGTAAAGGGGCTGCAAAACAAACCATATTTTCATCTGCACTGACCCCTGCTATTGTCGTGTTTACAAGGGGCCTGTACCAGCTCATGGGAAAATTACTCCTTTTTATTGTTCTGTAATCCTGTACTGTCAAACTTTTTCATAAGTTGTGTTATTTTTTGTGACTTGATGCAAGAATTAATTGTGATGAAAAATTTTAAAATTTTAACATTTTAAAATAGATGATTTACTTAATTCAACACATAAGTTTGCTTTAGAAAGAACTGTGGAATTTACAGAAGTTTTTGGGTTAAATATGGACCAATAAATAAGGATTTTGGAATTGTTTGTGGAGGGATTGCATTTTATATTGCTTTTACTAGTGTAATTTTTGGGTGTTTTGGATACCTTGAAATTGCATGAACCTTGTGCATGAAATTATTGCTTTCGGGAGGTACGGGGAGTGGTTTACTTGAATGCTTGTCATAATAAAAACTTATAAAACATTATTTAATACGGCGGATTAATCAGTTAAAATTTTTTATTTGGGAATACCTTATTCCCCCGTAAACGATACATATTTCGGTTACACATAAACACATAACCATCATCAGTCGTTTCTGGATCTCACACTTGAGAGTGACGTATCTCACTCTTGATCTCACACTTGAAGTGTGAGATCCAGAAACGACTGATGATGGTTATGTGTTTATGTGTAACCGAAATATATATCGTTTACGGGGGAATAAGGTATTCCCAAATAAAAAATTTTAACTGAATGCTTGTCTTTTACTTTTAAATAGTATTTTTAACATCTTGATAGAAACTTTGTTGTTTGAGGGTTTTTTTTTTTTTTTTTAGGAAATATATTTTAGTATTTAAAAAGTTTGGCACAAAAAAAAAATTATGCAGGTGCTTCAGAGACAGTTATTTTTTTATTTACCATATTTCAGATACGAGCATTAAATTTTGGAATATGGTGTTTAGATAAGTATTTTAATTGCTTGCTGTATCTCCTACGTAATTTTTTAATAGCATTATGATAACACTCATGAATAACAGACATAAAAACAGGTTCTGAAGTATGCCTAGGTTTTTATGTAAGTAGGTCCTCTGGATCTAGAGTTTTGAAAGAATATGAATCCTTTTTTTAAAAAAGTATGCACTATAGCACAATTTCTGAATGCAGATCAAATTTTAAAATACTTTTGTCTTTCCTGTGCAAAGCTATAACCATGGAAAATAGGAGATTCATTCCTATACACTAAAAATATCAAATAATTTGTTATCCTCTTTTGAAAGACTAAGCTAATTGGTTTCTAGACAACTACGATAAAAAAGAAATTCTTCAAAAAATTTAAATTCATAATGTTTAATAAAAATGATGTTAAAATTTAATCACTTTTAAAATTTCTTAAATACTTTTTTGTGTATAACAACAAATTAAAAAATTAAATGAATAATCAGCATTATCATTTTGAACTTTATTAATTATTTTTCTATACTTATAATATTTACTCAAATTAGATTAAAGTGTTTCACAAAAACGTGAAAACTGGCCAATTAATTACAGTAAATGGAACATTAACATTTGCATGAGGCAGCAAAATCTTAGTGATTATGCCCAAAAATATCACCAAATATTATACTAGATTATCATGTTTGTTTATATTTTTTTTACACAACTAAAGAAATTATAAACTATAATAATATATTAAAAGTACATTTTAAAGCTTTTTAATAGCATAAAAATCAAAGTTAAGCTATAAGCGCACTCTAGAAACAGTGCAATGCCGCTAATAATCAAAACACAAACAGACTCAGCCACAGCTTTAAGCCATGGTTTACTGCCCACACATCCAAACATAAAATGCACATACATTACAAAACAAATACTATAAATACGTAACTTATGAATTCAGTTTTCTTGAAATTAGTTGGAAATACCTTCATCAAATGATGTGAGATTGGATGAAAAACGGGGGAAATTACATGGAAGAACGTAAAACATCATCTACTAATGCAGTGTTATTTATAATCACAGAATGAAGGAGATCACTTAATTGATCAATAGCACTATAGAGATTTATACAAAGAAATCTATGTGGTAAATGAGAAGCAAACAGCTTATTTAATTTATAATATATAAAATTCATAACTTACTGGAATTCAAATTATCAGGATCAGCCATTTCTGGGTTCTCCTCTATCTTGTCGCTGTTTTCCGCCATCTTAGCGTAGCGACTAACAGAAAGCTGTAGCACCATCGAAACATAACAGTAAACAGGAAATCTCGATATACCGAAGTTTTGGTCTCTCGACCTCAGTTTATAATTTTGCCCGCTAGGTGGATTTTCCAGTTAAAGTAAGGTGACCATATTTTTAACGTAAAATCAAGCGCATGTCCCCAAATTTGATACAAAATTGGGGACATTTTATAATTAATGAAATAATTAACAGTAATCTAATTAAAAAACAATTAAAAATTGTCTCCAATTGCTTTTTTAATTTTAGGGGACAAATCGCAAATAAAAAAAAACAAAAATTGTGGACTGTCCCCGAAGATTCAGGACGTTTGGTGATCGCCTTAAGAAAGTTAAAGTAAGGCGACCATATTTCTAAACAGTTTTTGGAGGACAAGTCGGGGCCTTCGCAATTAGTAACGGGCCTGCGCGTGTATTTTGATGAGCCATCCAAAGACGCCGGCGAAGTGTGACGTCAGAGCAATGGCGGCGGCACAAACAAACCTCCATCCATGTTA